>JAPFUF010001236.1:0-26114 GCA_030780645.1 Aschersonia sp. MBC 508 | reverse complement strand
CGACAGAACAATGGACCCACGGGTGTCCCTCAGATCGTGGTGCTCCTGCCAACCTTGACAGACTACCAGCTGTAAGCCAACCATGCAGTGTTGAGTTCCTCCTGGCGCTTTCCCCTTCTCGCTCGCCAGATCGCTTCAATTCATCTTCCCCACCCCCTCATGTCGGCACATCCTTGTCATTTTCATATTGACTGAGTTGAAGCGCACACTAGATTCACACACGAGACCTTGATTGGACAGTCCTGTATGGCCAAATGCATGGTGCAGTGCGGTCGAGAACAGGGTGACATGCCCGCCTTCGGGCGATTGGTCATTGGTAAACACTTGCAGCAAAAGACGTTTTGCACCGCGGCACATCGCGATGGCACCAACAGCTCACACCTCGGACGCTGTCTTTCGCAGCAAACAGATGACACGATGGCTGACCTGACCGCCAATGGAAAGCCTCGAGACAGATTACGACGGAGACTTGGCCATGATTAGCCTAGATGTGTTCCGAAACACTGTTACCGGAATTCCTGTAGGCCTTGTTGTTCTCGCTTCGTTTCACTTGTACTCCCGGTGCCACCTTGATGATTTGGCCCGATGTCTCCACGCGCATCCGGGACGTCACACGCGTGCAGTCGCTGATGCCGAGCGCCTGCTGAACGAAAAGTCCTTCAACGGCGGACACGCGAGGCGAATTCCAACCATGCACGAGCAGCATGGAGAGGGCTGCCCAGGAGTCTTGTCGATTAGGATCAACAAGCACGCCGCCCAAGGTTTGCATTTTCAAGTGTGCAGCACACCAGTGGTAACCAGATCATCTTGTCTCATTCTGGGGGGAAGGGTGGTGCAGGCGGGATATCTCGACGGCCAGAATTCTCGCATATGGAGAATCTGCTTGGGTGGCTGCCCACGTGGTACAGCAAATATGTCAGGTCTATGTGAAGACGGGGCAGGCCGGCCACCTATCGAGCTTCATACACGGGTTAGCCCAGTTCCGCGTCTGTTTATTCAATGCCCCTGGCTGAAGCCGTCAAGCCGGCCACCCTTCTTTATCCACCGGGGGAAACAAACATCTTAGCCAACCTTTGATCAGTGCGGATCGGGAGCCGATCGTGATTCCTGTCGACCTTTCTTGCTAACCTAGCAGCCACCAGAGTCCAACTTTGTCCTAGCGTGGCATCAGGATTACCGCCGTGACCAGGGATCTGTGGTTGGCCGTGGTGCAGATTGTGGGGGACCACCGTTGATCTGACGCGGGCAGAGGGTCTAGTTGGTGGTTGCCGCGGCCGTATGCATCCGAGCTTGCGACAGTCTCTCATTTATTCCTTGTTCTTCTTCTGCGAAGGAGGAGCGATGCCTACGACGGACAAGAACAATCGGTTCGTGCAGTTCTGGGATGATCAGGATGAATCAGCCTGGGGAACGTGAACCCTCATTGCCTACCGACCTACTCAGATAGGTACCTGATGGGATGCAAGTTGTCTTCCAGTTTGCGCAGTCATGCCAGTGGCCGTCTTCATCCAGCCGGGCTGTTCTCTTGCTAGGAGCGCCACACCAAAATTTATGGCTTGCTAATAATGTCGTCTACTCTTAAACGCTGACCTTCGATAGAGCTTTGAACGCCGCAAAAAATGGTTCCAGGATACGATGGAATTGATTATCTTCGATACCAAGATGTCCGACCGCGCAGGTCAAGCTCTCTTTCAAGGTTCCTTTGTTCAGTGCCGTGATACGCCTTGCTCAGTCAGTCCCTGATCCTGGTTCCAATCTGACCCCTTTCCAAGATTTGCAGCCACGTTCCCGCAGTCAGCATGCCGCATGGCCCGAACCTGACGCAGAAACTACAGTCACACCACAGCTGAAGATGACTCAGCGCTACCGAACACCTGACCCTGGGAGTGCTTGCGCATCAATACCGGGAATGCTCTGACAAGAATGCACGGAAATGGCCTCACCAGAAGTGACAGCTGTCGTGGCCGGCAACGGTCTAGATTGCTAGCCCGACCTCGACAGCGAGACGACCATGGGACATTTTCAATCCAAAATCGCGACTGCTCTAGCATTGCTCACGACCCGGACTGGGGTCAGCTTAGGCCCCGGCACAACTAATCAAGATGTACGGAGTAGCAAACCGCTGACCACGATGCTAGGCGGTTATCAAAAGACGGTGGCGCTCAATGCGCCTAGTGATTGTCTGAGCCACAAAAACTACGCTGTCGACATAATGATGGCGCGATTGGTCACCAATAGAGGAGGCACGCTTCTGACCCTGATTGAAGTAATCAGCACGCTCATCTGCACCGGATGAAGCCCGACCTATTCTGGTCTCGCGGGTGCCTGTATACCCACGGTCTCTCGTGCCTAGTCGCTCATCGCCCAGCAGCTGAGCAAACAAGGAGCCTCAACGATTTGCGAGGCCGATCGCTAGGCAGATTTCTCCAAGCCTTGAGAATCTGCCAACCAGAATACCTCGTACGGAGGATATTCTAGAAGGTCTTGCGGCGACATTGTCATAAGACAGTCTCGGAGCAGCCACGGTGCAAACAATCTGAACCCTGCCTGCTGGTGGGTCTAAGCCGGTCGCCGAAGTTACCTACTGCACAATTCGGATCGCTCTACCCGTTATTTCCTAATGTCGGCTCGACCAACGGGGCTGTCACTTCGTTCACCATGCAAATGAGCTTCACCATGTTGGTGTCTGCTGGGTGCGACAGGAGCCACGCCTGCTGAAACAGCGGAGAGATTACTGACGACGCCACTGATCAACCTTCAACACGACAGTCATGACATGAGCGCTCTCAGGTGAACGCGTCTCAAGTAGCCGCCTCCATAGCCGCCTCGCTTTCGCCAGAAGGGAGCCACCATCTGGCGTGAACAGAGACCATCTCCAAAGGTTGTGCATCCTCGGCGGCACCGATGCTTGATTGGTGCATTGATATATCGCCAGGAGATCCTCCTCATATTTCATAAGTCTTTCTGCAGGTTCGTGCACTCACCAGATGTAGCCACTGTCTTCTTCCAAGGCGGCAAATAGGAAGCAAGAGCTTTGAGCCCGACTTACGCTCTCAATTTATGACTGCTGGCATCTTCATGGTTATGGCTCTGTATTCGATCCGCACTTTCCACTTTCCACCATGCACTCTCACATGACGGCCAGAGGGGGAAGCGCTTGCCTTACCCATGCATGTACATGAGTACATATTGTACGTACATGGGCTTGTCCTTGTCCTTCCTTTTTGCCTCTGCCGCATTGCCTTGCATGGCATCGCATTTGCATTAGTGCGCGCTAGCCTTCAGGGTTGCGTTGTTTTGTGGCGACCGTCTTACCCCAAGAACGCTGATCTGAACATCAGAGTTGGGCCCAGGGCTTTTCTTCGTCGAGCTCTACATATCTCGTATTGATTCCATGATGAGGACGAGCGCGGACTGGAAGCTATCCGTCTTGACAGCAGCCAGCCGTTGTACAGACTTGTGGCTCCGTTACGACATCGCCAGGCTTTGTGATTGAGATGTATACGCGGCCGGCGGACGGGTCTAGTCGCGAGACAACTGATCTCGGAATGTCCAGATTTTCACGGGTACAGTGTGTACCGGTGCATTTGTGCCAACTTGCATGGCAGATTCTCTGCGTTGAAGCCTGATTGTAGCTCTGTCATGACGACATCCTCCTCCCGCAGAGAACCCAGAGCTGCAGGCGAATCGATAAGTAGCCGCTCCAGGTGACTGATGGTTGCCACCAGCCAACCTGCAAGTCCGCGATACAGCCACCCCGACTTGCAATGTGCATCTGCGTCTGGCAACCCTCGCAGATCATGAATGGGGGGATCTGGCCATTTTCAGCTTCGTCTCTGCCGCGGCCGCAGCTCAGACATGCAGTGGAAGCTAGTTTTATCGGCGACTGAGCGGGTTGACCACCCTCAGAACCTGGTTCCGAAACACTACTTTGACAAGATGCAATTACGCTGGAAGGGTTTGTCAAGCACAGTCACCTTGCGCTAGGGTGTTGAGATATCTCACTCGGATCCTTCCATGTGCCAGGTTTCCTGAGCGGCTCTGTGCGTAGGTGACGAGGCGCGAGACATGAAATCGGTACCCACAAACGCGTTCATCGTGATATATAATATAAAGGTAGGATGGGCAAGCGCCAAGCCAGGGCAGCAGGAAGAAGGTTGCCACCTGCCTGCCACCTGCCTGCCACCTGCCTGCCCCGCCTGCCCCGCCTGCCCGCCTGCCAGCCAGGATTCTTCGTCTTGAGTGCCGCGTCGTCCCCACCACTTTGAGCCAATGACGAAGACGCTGGACCAGACTTCCATCAGGCTCTCATCCGTTTGGACCGTCAGTCGCAACTCTTGTCAACTTGAGCCCACGCAAGGTTTTTTCCACCAAGCCTCTTTTCGATATGATCTCGTCTTCTGCGATTGACTCTTGGCCCAGGTCATTCCAACAGACTGTTCAGATACGATGAGCATGAGCTGCTCAGCCAGCTCGACTGGCGGTCCGGTCTGGCTCCGCGTGCTCTGAGCCAAATGAGCATTCCTGCGACGGAAGCCGAGCGTCACGAATGACCAAGACGTGATCCCAAATAAAATCACGTCCCATCTATGTGCAGCTCGTCCTCGATGCGCTTATCAGACAAGGTCGGATCGATCACCCGTGCCTGGCTCACGGGAGCCTTGTTCTGTGGACGGGATTCCTATTGTGGCCTGACGCTCTCGACAGTAGCAATCGGAGATCAAAGATGATGATGGGGTACAGAAAATCGGGAGACTCCAAGGGAATGCGTTTCCATCTGTAACCCTTCCCCCCCTTTCCCTTCTCTCAACACATTTTTCTCAACACCAAGCCTGCAAAGCGGCATCGCCGCCAACCTTTCTTGATCCGCGTGCGGGTCATTTATTGTGTTGCGTTGCGGCCGTCAGGCTGATACGACGAAGGGGGGGCGCTTTTTGCGGGCGCCGCCGTCATTCAAGGAGCATTACATGGCAAGAATCAAAATGCATCATGCAGAAGGTCGCACTAGGGGAAAAGATGGACGGCATTTACTCCGCTCTCAAATCGAGAACATGCATCCTGACGTCTCTCAACGGCGATGCAGGCAGGACAGGCCAGATAGATGCAGAGAAAAGGAGGGGGAGGGGACCTGCTCGCTCCCCGCTCCTGCTCATGCATTGTGTGCCCATGGATTATGAACTATGAACCAATATGATTCACTTCTAAGGGGTGAGGGGTTTTAAAAAAAAAAAAACAGAAAGCTTGGGAGCGACTGCGCGAAAGCCGGAAGCAAACATGGAATGAAAAAGCCAGAGGAGAAGAAACACTAAGAGAGAAAGTCACGAAAAAAAGACGCAGTCACTGACACGAAAGGCGACTTTTTTTTTTTTCTCTTTCCGGACTGTATCTCGGTCGATGGTGTGGTGGTATAAGTTAAACGGCGAATTTGTGATCAAGTACGTAAAAAAAAATAAGGTAGGTGCCCCCCCCGGTCCATCAGCAGCCAACCCTATTATGTATAGGTTTTCGACGGGTGTTTATCCGCGACACATCTGCATAGGATCGTCCAATATTCTAGCACGCCATTGCCATGATATGACATGACATATCGGCGAACGTGAATGTCGGCCACACACGAGCGGCCGCCTCATTACCTCACGAAAATCATAATCGCAAATGAGGCGTCTTCCATCAGACCGTAGAGTGGGCAACGGCGCCCGCCCCGCGCAACACGGCGCCGCGTGCGCGCCCTTCACTGCAATAAAAAAACCATATCAAATCGTTTTGAGTGGGAGACTTGCCCGAGTGAGCGCGCGCGCGTGTGTGTGTAAAGTAGCTGACGGTACATTGCCACTCTGCCACCACACGACCACCGTGCGCTCCCGACGATCAATCAGACGGCCCAGCTTTGAAATGACTGACTAACTGACTGGCTGCGCCACGTGATAATCCTATCAAGCACAATATAAGTTTCATATCGTACGTATCGTGGACAAAACACACAATGACTGCGACATGTGTATCGGCCAGACAGACGGCGCGTGACTCTCAATGTCAATCAATCAATCAATCAGGCAATCAATCGTGAGGCAAGGCGGCCGGCCCAGCGAGAGACGGAACAAAGTCACTCACTCACCCACCACCACCTGCCCCGGCGGACCAGAGCCAGAATGTGGAAATCGGGCCACGCGACGCGCCGCCACACCGGGCACGCAGGAGGGAGCACACAACCATGCAGATATGCCCCCCAAGGAAAGTACACCAAAAGACACGCAGCAAAGAGAAGGAAGAAAAGAACGCGATGAGACGGAAATCCCATTACGTGACTTCTTATCCAGGGCGCACGCTTGGCAAAATTGCTCAGTTCCGTGTGTTTGAGCCACAACTTGTCATGGTGTAGTCGCCTCCGCCCCCCCCCATGTCGTCTGTGGTGGTCACTGATACAGTTTGTTCTTATCTCGAGTTTTGCCTTACGGCACGCAAACAATGCAACTTTTTCTTCTTTTCCCTCCCGTCCGCGCCACCTTCCCCCCCCCTCCCTTTCCCCTGATGGAAGAAAATGCACATTCTAAAAGATGAGATACCACAACCCCACGCTATGCAAAAAGTCGATTACCTTGTTTACACAAAACAAAGAAAAAAGAAACTAAAGGGCCAAAAAAAAGCCCACCCTTCTCCCTCCTTGCCCATCCTCCTCCCTTCTGCCGCCGGCAAAGCCCATCTAAAAAAAGAGTTGATATTTGTCATACATGGCCGTCGCCCGGGTATCAAGAAGTGAAAGAACAAGTACTCGATGGAGGAGAAACAAAACTTTCTTATCCAATCGCCCGGGGGACGGGGCAGAGCTGAGGAGAGGGTGAGGGTGACGAGCGCAGCGCGTCCGGTTCAGTCCTGCCGGATGTACACGGGGATCCCGTACACCACCACGGCTGCGGCGTTGAGATAACGAAACTTGCAAACGTCTCGGGCTCTGGCGACTGCTTCAGAGAGCGAGACTGCGTGCGGGGCGGATGGCTTCGGACCGGGTAGCGATGAGATCGAGCCGCACATATTCTCGCTGCCGCTGCCACTGCCACTCTCGGTCGTCGTCGTGCCGGAGCAGCCCAGAGGAGGGCTCCTGCTCCTGCTCTTGCCTCTTCCCTTGCTGCCCTTCCTGTCCTGCTCCGCAAAGGTGCCTCGCGGGAACAGGCCCCATTCCTCAAAGGCCCGTCCTGCAAACCGGTCAATGTCGCGATCCGTCACGTCCCACAGCGTGCCCACCACGGCCGGGCAGCCCGCCAACATGTAGTTCCACACTGGCCCGTAGCACTCAAACTCCCCTGCCTCGTTGAGTGAGGCCGAGCTGCATCCCATGAGGAACGTCGCCGGCTTGCATTTTTCCAGACGGCGCACCGTCTTGCCGCGAATGTACTGCGCGCCGCCGCCGTGACCAAAGTAGAGTAGAATTTCCGACCGAGTGAGCGCCTCTTCAAAGTCGCATTCTCGGGGGGCCCTGTTCACGATTCCCGTCCAGTTCTTGAGGCGCTCGAAAGACGACTGGAAGAACTCCTGCGTGTTTTTCAAATCAGACGATGGGTTCAACATGTATGTGCCGCCATGCCTGGAAACTTGATGGCCCTCAGCGACCCTCCCTGCCTTGTCTGGCGAGTTTGATTGTGTAATGAGCTGTCGGAGGTAGGCCAGCGAAGGGACACGAGAAACTGCCAATCCCTGCATGCAGGGTAAGGACTCCCATGGGAACGCGAGGAGGGCCTTGTCCAGCACCAGAATGGTGTGAGCACCGTCTTCTCGTTCTGGACCTGACTTCACGCCGGAGTAGTATCCGCGAAGGGCGTCGTATGTCTCCACCATCATGGCATCAAAATCTATCTCGTCGTATGCGTTTCGCTCTCCGTGAAACTGGAGAATGTCGACGACAAAGTATAAAAGATCATTGAGAGCCTCGTCATAGTCGCAATCAGGATCTATCGGATTGCCCAATGCAATGAACAGCTCGAGTATCCTCGGATCCAGGGTGACGGACGGCGACTTTGTTGTTTTTTTGCCGCGTGTCCTGTTTCGAGAGGGGAGGCTGGCATCGAGCATCTGTTGAAAGTTTTCTCCGAAGCGCGACAGCAAATCTGGACGACTTTGATGTTGCGAGAAGATACCTTTGAAGCCCCCCAGCCACGTGGTTTCCACAGTCGACAGCAGATTTTTGAGTCTTGCGTCGAGCGCCTCCCTCTCAGCCCACCAAGCGTTCCGTTCTCCTTTGGCCGAGAAATCGCGTGCTGAGTGGCTTGTCTCGTTTGCGAGGCTGATGATGTCGAGCAGCTCATCGCGGCCGTGCTGAAAGTTGAACACCTCCGAATCGGCATCCCGATAATTGGCCCGTTCTAGCGGCAGCCTCAGAGTGAAAGGACTCTGCCCTTTTTGAAGCTTGGTGATCGACAGATCGTGGCGATTTCCGCTGAGGGATAGCGAGATGACGGACCATTGCTTCGGGAGCAAATTTATGTAGGCATCATTGAACGCCGGCATGTTCATTGGCATGGATTCGCAATCTTTGATAGCCAGAATGGATGGCTCGCTCAATTCTGACGAGCCCTCGACGCTAGTTTCCGTGAAGCTCCTGAGAGTGTCCTGCTCCCGCATCCATGTGACGTTGCGACCCAAATCAACTGCCACCGAGGCGAATGCAGTCGACTGAATGGCTGCCCTTGATCGGGGAGCTGTCGCCGCGGATAGCAGGATGATGGTGTTTTGCAACAATGTTGAAAGTCGATGTACCATTCCACTGTCAGAAGTCAGGAGACTAGATCCATGTGCCTCGACCAGAACTCTTTGAGCTTGTTTCAGCGCTTCTGCAAATCCTGGAGCCGACTTGTCCTTGATGGATCTTGAGGTCACGCTGCGCGCACGTTTTGGCGGAGATGCCGCCAGGCTGGTTTTGTCAATCGACATCCGGTCAGAGTTGCTGGCTATCGCCGGGAGCGAAATTGTAGAATCTTGCATAACAGAGTACACCGGATCCGAGACCATCTGATTCATGCTGTGGCCGATCAGGGTGGTTGCAGTAATTGCCTGTTCGAGTGAGAGAGTGGCCATCAGCTTGGGAAGCTCCTTGACTTGTTCCAACGTAGACAGCGCCTGTGACCACTCCTTCTTCTGCACGTAATCCAGCACTCGCGAAAGATTCACGCTCGCGAGCAGAGACGATTGATGGATATCTTTGGTAGGTGACAGAACGTCAGTGGCATTTGCCCTTGCCGGCGTGTGTCGACTCGATGATTTGATCGCTCGAGGTGCCGCTCTCGCTTTTGTTGTTTGGTTCGTCGCCCGAGTTCTCCGGGAAACGGTGGTTCTGGCGTTCGTGGAAGGGACCGGAGGCTTCTTCAAGCCTGCCTTTCCGGCCAGACACATGACTGTCTCCTCTGCCATATTGAAATACTTCTCCGCGTTTTCTTCGTCACCTTTTGCCGAGTAGACCTCGCCTAGCTTGTGGGCAAATTGTACTCGGGGTGAGCTGATGTCGCCCGGCATAAGATGCTTGGCAGCTTCCATGATCTCCAGAGCCTTCGTGGGATTGCCTGCCTTGAGATATATAGATCCCATCCACGAGGCAACCTGGGCGCGAAACAGCAGAGATTGCGCGCTCTCCGCTATTCTTCGCGCTGATTCAGCGTAGTAAATAGTTTCCTGAAGCATGCCGATATGAGCATAAACGCAAGATATGTGCAAAAGGCAACGCAGCAGGGGAGTTGCCAGCCCCCAAGTTTGAGGTCCGCCAATCACTGCTTTCGATGTCTCCGCCGCATTTGCAACTTCGCCGTTTGTTGGCGAGCCGCTCGACGCGGAATTCGTTGCCAGAGCTTCGGCTTTAGCCCAATCACGCGACAGGTTACGGACACCGTTTTTGATAGAGGCTAGTGCGCTCTCAGTATTTCCGGTCTGAAGTGAGATTGTTGACTGGATCAGGGCCAAAGTCGACAGCATCACGTTTGCTTCAGCTTTGGATTGAGCCCATCTGGAGTGTGAGACCTGACAGATTTCGCGTGCTTTGCTTATACTGATCGATCTGCCGTACCGTTAGCACCATGAGTTTTGAACTATTCGGGTCATATCAGACCTACGAATCCGGCAGAGAGCCTATTCCCACATAATACTCGGCTTGAGACATATGGAAACTGGCTATGACCCTCGGCGGGAGGTCTTTGTGCTTCTGAATGAGGTCGCGGGAAATGTCCAGGGCGCCGGCGGCAGCAGCGAACTTTCCCAGGGTGACTTGTTGCGCAGCCAAAACATTGCATGTCCAAACTAACCCGTCTTGTGGCGATTCACGATGCTTTGAAATGGCATCGAACAATGCGATTGAGAGCTCCAAAACACTAGTACGAAGCTGTGCTTCACCCCGTAATCCTGCAAGATTGCTCAGAGCCTCCAAAAAGCCCACCATCATGTCGGGATCATCGATTTTGGTGTACAGGTTGTCCTTTGCTCCAAGCGATTCGAGCATCGATTTCCAGGAAGCGATGTTATCGCTAATCTTTGTGCTGGGGAATGACTCGTCAACCGCAGCCAAAGCTAGCATAGAAGAATGATACGCCTGCAGATGAGGAATAAAATGTGTTAGAGAGCTGTCCTCGCCCCTATCCTTGTTCTGAAGTTGTCCAAGTAATTGGTCCAGGCAAGCTGAGATCTTCGCAGTCTCTTCCACTTCCCCGATATTCTGATAGAGTAAGTGAAGCAAGACGCGAAATCGCCTGACAGGGTACTTCTCCAGCGTGTAGATTCGTAGTAGGGCGACAGGACTAGGGTCATGCAAGCGCAAAATTTGTCCATGCGAAGATGAATCGGAGCTGAGATGCATGAGATGCTCGAGAACGGCCGCTCGCTCTGCCTCGGGTAAAAAGAATGTCCAATCATTCCATGATTTGTCCAATTTTGCGATTGAACGTAGTGTGCGAGAGAGAGAAGAGGCTTGTTCACTCGAGGACCAGGCGATCGAGGGAGGCAAAGTTGCTAAGGCTGCAGCGACGTCGGATAGAACGCCTTCTTCTGCCATGTTCGTACAAATTGACCGGAGGGTTTTCACAGCATCCTCACTGCGGCCGGCATTCTTGCACAGATCAGCAAAGAACTCCAACTTCATCGGCAGCTGGGCTTTGTTTTGATCAGCCATGCATCGGTCTTTGACAACATCAATCGACCGACTGAGCGACTGCAACATTTGCTTGTTGAGTACCTTGGACCGGTCTGGGACTTGACGCAGATCGACAAACTTGGAAAAGTACAGAGTTGAAATCTTTACGTAGTAAGACCCAAGCTGTTCCGCGCGTGCAGGTGATGCGGCTGGTTCAGCCAACGAGGTGAGCAAGATGATACAGTGCTGAAGAGCGTCGTCAAGTTGCTGCCATTCGAAGGTATTTGACTGAATTTCGGATTTCACCACCGTCAGGGTTGCGTCCAGCGTTTGATTGATCGACTGCAGCACTAGATGCTTCCTTTGATCGAATTGAAGCTGTTGCTTCGCAGTTGTATCCCTGCCTGGCGGTGTGCCCATCCAGCGTCGCACAAAGCGAGGGTATTGCATGGTGAATTTCTTCAACAATTGACCAGTCGTCTGAGGCAAGCGCTTTGTCACATTTCTCGAATCCATGTCTTTCATGAGAACTCCCGCAATAGACTTTCTTACCGCACTCAGACTGTCAAAGAGCTCGTTTAACTCGCTCGCCGTGCCGCTCAGACTGCCTTCAAGGCTATCGGTGACTTTTTCAATGAAAGGGTCGACATCAGTGTCCAATTCTGCCTTTTTGAGTTGAGCTGCCAGAATCCGCGCAGAGACAGAGCATACAAGTACAACAGCGTCCGGATCTTGCGAGAGCGATGCTCTGAGACTTTCAAACCAGCGGCAAGCATCCTCGTATCGACGTGCCGCGTGGGCCGTGGATCCCAAAATCTGGTAAATGGACGCCAAAGGAGATTTCGGAGCGTTTGATGGTAGGTGGTCATGAGCGCGGATAAGCTGCTTAAGCGATTCGTATTCACCGGCAATGTTGTGATACAGCAGCTTGTCATCAGATCCGTAACGTCTAGCCAAAGCTCGCACGCAGCGGCTGAACGGACTGAGTATATCTTCATCGATACTGCCGTGATGTCCTGCCAATTTCCACCATCTGAGCTGCACTCGAAATGCCAAAGATTGCACTTCAAATGCGACGAGCGGACTAGGGCTTAGTCGAGGCTCAGTTGCGACAGCGTCCTCGTGTGAAGATATGCTAGGAAGCATGGCTAACAGGCTTTGCGAGATGATGGCCAGTTGGCGGGATGCTTTCTGTGTTTGCTTTGGCCCTTCTGCAGCCAACTTCAGTAATAGGGCAATTGGACCGTTGGCGTTTGTTTCTCGCAGGAAGGGTAGCATGGCTTCAATGTAGGCTGGCCTTTTCGTTGCGCAGATCAGCTTGAGGACCTGCCCTTGCAAGGAAGTAATGAGTGGAAGCGTAGAGTCGGAAGTTTCCCCCTTGAATTCGAGTAAAGTCGCAATTCCGGCTGCTGCAGTCGGATTTTCCATGGAAGATGAAGTCACCGTCGACTCCAGCCTTTGTTTCAGAAGTCTCATTTCCCTCAAGGCATGATCATGTAGACCCAAGGTCAGAAGCTTGCCAATGAATACCGACATGCCATTCTCCACCTGATAATCGTACCGCGAGTCTTGCGGAGACTTTGTAGATCTGAGGCACGCGAACGCAGCCCGCGCACATTCGACCACGGCAAGGCATCCTGTGGACTGCGCCAAAGGCGACGACCTGGGACTTTTCTTTGCAACGGTCGGGGCAGTCGCGATGCTGTTCAACGTTCGCGGCTGGATTGGTGATAAGGGGGTCGAGAGGGATCGTCGCAATGTACGCTTGGCGGTCGATTGGCCAAAATTTTCCGTAGGCTCGCATGTCTCCGACGATGGCGTGGGCTTCGCAGCTTCTGCGAGAACTTTGAATGTTGTATTAATGACATACGTAGCCAGTAGTGCTCGTTCTTTGGCACTCAACTGCTCGATTCGGACAGGATGCTTCTTTGAAGTCGCGACGGTTTTGGACTTCGCTATCGTGGATTTCGCTGCGCGCGAGCCAGGCTTCAAGGTCGTCTCTAGTGGATCTGAATCGACGAGTAACAAGTCCCTCAATGCCACGACGGTCGCTGGTGTGCACGTTGCTGTTGACACGACTGCTGCCTTGACGGCATCCATTGATGTTCGTAATGAAGTCATGTAGATCAGTGTGCGCGTGGTCTTAGTCTCATGTCGTCAAAATCGTGAGAGCGGAGGAAGCAGAAAAGCACCAGAACACGAAAGATATGCGATTAAAACCAGGCTTCCCCCTCAAGAAAAAAAAAGACAGGATGCAATGAGTGCGAAATGACAAAACGCTGATTTTCCGATGATGAATATTGAAGTACATTATTGTGCTAGCTCATCTCTCGACTCAGCTCAAAGTGGTGGGGCTAAGGCCCGGGGGTTGTCCAGGGCAACCAGACTTGGCGAACAACCAAACGGCGCTAAACCGAACCGGAGTGCACCGGGTCGAACCCCAGATCTCTGTTTCGAGGCGTCCCGAAAAGTGCCAACGTTGGCCCTACGCAAAAGCTATGCCGATTGCTACAGGTTCCCTCCCGTCGGCGATACGCACCATGGCTCGGGCAGGAACCATAACAGGGGCATTGTTGCGCGCCAGAATCACCGCATGTGAGCCGAGGAACGCTCGATGCCGATATTTCGCTTCCAGTCCCGCCACAGTCGTGGACCGCGGCTTTTGGAAGTCTTTGGTTCCCAAACCTTTGCGAAAAGAAAACCGCGTGAAAGCGAAGGGGAATAAGTTGGAGAAATGGAATCCAGCGACATTTTTCATCGCTATATTTCTCTTGATTGGGTCCATGTCAATCCAGATGATTGCCTTGCGAAGCCAGTCCGAGCGCTATACTCGCCAATCGACGGTCCGGCTGGGGCAGTTGCGCGAAGCCCTGAGGAGGCTTGAGGACGGGGAGGAAGTTGACGTGGACAAGCTTTTGAGGAATCACCTGGATGAATCCCAAAAAGAGACGGACTGGGAAGAATGTGAGTGTCACATTCTACAGGTTGCGGTTCCTCGACGCTGATACCAGTGACCAGTATTGAGAGCTATGGGGAGCGACGGACCCGAGCCAATGGCTGGAAAAGTTCCTGGCGATCAACGGCAGCCCGCTGCCCAAGCTGCTCCAGATCCTCCGGCTTCGAAGTCGACCATGACCGAGATATCTACAACGGAAGGGCTTGATGAAGAGACGACCAACGCAGATACTGGAAGTGCGCCCAACCAAAAAACAGCAGGCCTTGGTAGTTTCTTTTAGCCGTGTCATAGTGTTGGAGCTACAGTCATCCAAGAGTCAGGCAGGAGTACAATCTTCCTAGGTGGTCAAGACAGCATGTCCTTGAAGAGCGATGAAGCTGCCGGGGAGGCCCCTACTGTGGACTCGTGGACGGCGTTGTTCCCAGCCCGCTGCAAGTGCGCTGCGAGGGCTGGGAGGAGCTGATCTGTTGACAGCTCTACTCGAACAGCTTGTTCGCCTTTTTGTATAGGGTTGACATCTGTAAAGAAAGTGTCCTCGCCACGCACACCGCCTATATTCACGATCGCGATCGGCATCCCTCGATCCTTGGCTCGCTTTGCCAGACGCCATGCCGAATATGTTGCGAGAGACGTCCCGAGGATGAGCATTTTGCCGGCGCTGTCCACAGACTGCTCTGCGGCGGCCTTGACTTGGCCGTCAATGCTCTCGCCGAACATGACAACTGCGGGCTTGAGCACACCAGCTGTGCTGGGCGGCACCCAGGCGCCATCCGCATCAACCGTGACGGTGTGTCTCTGACCATCGGCATTCAGCGGAGGATCTTGCAGACACTTTGAACAAGGCGGATACCTGAATGTGGTATACGGCGCTTCTGGCAAGTCCACATCCCCGTCAGGGTTGGCCTTCAAACCCTTGAATCTCCGCTCTTTCGGATCCTCGGTTTCCAAGGCTCCGGACGCAACGGCTTGCTCGAGGAGAGCTGCCCATCGGGGATTGAGACGCGCGAGCTCTCGCTGGAAAGCATCGCGGGGAAACTCAGTCTTGCAGCTCGTGCAGACAGTCGCTCTCAAGTAGCCGTGCAATTCCAGAGACGGGACTCGCGGATGGGCTTTGGGATGGAACGAGTCGACGTTCTGTGTGATGACGCTTTGTATCAATCCTAGATTGCCCAAGTCCCTGATTGCATAGTGCCCAGCGTTGGGCGATGCCTTGTGAAGTGAAGTCCAGCCAAGAAAGCTGCGCGCCCAGTATCTTTTCCGCGCCTCGTGATTGCTGACGAACTCATAATAATAGATTGGGCGGTACGACTTGTTGACCCGGTAAGTGCCTTTGACACCCCGGTAGTCGGCCAGGCCAGAGGCCACAGACAGTCCTGCGCCAGTCAAGAGGACAGTCGAGCTGGGAAGTTGATGGGGAGGTTGGGCCTGAAACCAATTGACCAGTGCGGAGAGACCACCTCCCAAAGACGCAGCAAATGATGGGATGACTGTCGGCTGCGTGAGAATATCCGTGTAGGGAATACGCATCATTGGTTTCGGCATCAGGAGAAGCCGCGTTTGATACTGCTTTGCCAGGGCAAGTAGTTGATGAGATTCAAACAGGGCGTCCTGGAAATCTGTCGCGTCTGTTCAGCGACTTTTGTGAGCATAGGCCAGCGGCGAGTCGCGTAGGGAGGGCTCTCGTTGATTTCAATTGTGCTGACGTTCGATATGATGAATCCGCCATTGGTGTCTGCCAAGACCAAGCTGCATTGGCCACAGGTGAGCCCCACATTAGGGATGCCCCCAGGCCGTGATGACGATGACACTGCATGTGAGCTGCGGCTCCTGCTCCCTTGAATCACAATGCATGCATTCGGCTTTTCACAACTACTTCGAGGGAAGCACGAACTCGACGACGCATCAATCTCGTCAAGTCTTTGGCTGTAGCCTTGAAATGCTCTTGGATTCGGGCACCGCGCAACGACTGCATCAGCCGCGGCTTTGCTTTCGGCGTCTGGATTTTTTTCTGGGTCTTGACTTTGATTCCAATGGTTAGTTCACGCATGTTCCAGGAGAGAGGCGCGCGACTCTCGGAAGCTTCAGCGCGCTGCTCTGCACAACCTCACTTTGTTGTCGTGCTTATTGCACCAGAGAGCTTTCAAATCCTACATCGGCGCCAACCCAATCAGGTAAGGAGCGTCATGCCTATTTTTACGGTAACAGGTTTGTTTTCATATCACACGGCAGACCACACGGCTCGCGCCGCCCGACAATCCAAGTAATAATCTCAGCTATCGCGCAACATCGTTAGCATCGTAGACATTGTTGTTATTCTTGGCAGGAAGCGTTGTCAGTGATCCATTTGTGACAGCAGGTGTCACATGCCATGACAGGCATACGGATTCGTCAGTGCATGTAATGGAAACGACATATAAATGAAGGCAAATAGCCTGTGAGAAGAAGGCAGACTAAGGAGGATGCTTCAAGTTTTCCATGGGCAAAGGATCGGAGGTAAGCCTTTTCCTTGCCCTTGCTCTGATACTGAGCCAGTGTGCCACCCGCACTCACAAAGATCAAGTATTTCGTTTGGAAAACCATAATCGGGCATCACTCTCTGCCCACTATCCTGAACAAAATTCCACACATGCAACTTCACTGCTTCGCCGCTGAGCCTAGTCCCCGCGTGAACCCTCCGGATAATTTCGCAGTAGAACTCTTGTCAAAATTCTCAAGCCCCATTAGCCGGGTCATTGTCTCCCGAGAGATTGCAGGCAAAAGTTCCAAGAGATTTTCGAATCTGCCAACATCGTTCCGATGGAGCCGCTTCTTGGCATACGGTGCTACAGTCCTACTCAAGGTTTGGCAGTTGACGCCAGGTTCTGTTCGCATAAGAGCATATCAAAGTCTCATACGCATTGGGGCCCGTATCTATGGCCCTACCGGTAGCTTTCATGTTCAAAGACTTCCGCTCGGTATGTACATCAGAGTGTCAAGCATTAGTTTTCGCGAGGGAGCGGCCAACAAATATGCTGCCTTAAAGCTCATCAGGTGCTATACGACAATACCAACCCCTCGAGCATCGGATCTTGTATCAGACGCAGAGAGAACCTACCTTCTGATGGCCAAAGATCGTGGCATCCGTCTCATAGAATGCATTGATGCGCTGAGCAACGACGAGATGGCGACTCCGATTTGCGACCTGCAACAGAGTCTCGCGGAAGTCCGGGCAAGACCAAAAACGGTTGCTTCCGAATATGCGATCAGCAACGCACTTGGCACGGCATGTTGTGATGGGAGATTGACGGCGGGAAACAATGTTGGTGCTGTTGACTTAGGACCATTCGTTGACGAGGAGCATTTCAACAAAGCCTTTCACGTCGGCGCGTTGCCGCATGTCTCACATCGCAGCGGGCACCAAGTCTTGTTCACACATGGCAACTTGCACGTCGCTCGTACAAATTGCGCCTTCGTCTCTATGGGGGCTTGTACAAAACTATTTGTTCAATTTGCGGTCGCTCGCAAGATTCAAGTGACATGATCAAAGGAAAGCGAGAGCTTGCATAGCAGCAGCAGCTGTCTGCTCGATGCTTGTATGTCGGTGAATTTTCCCTCGCATTTTCAGAACACATCGCCTCCCCATCTTCATGCGCTCTCTTGATTGATAAACTCAGACCATGTGAGCAAACGAAGTTTCCTCGAAAGCCCCGGAAAGCAGATTGACTGCCATTTTCTCACTAGTCATATATAATATGACCGCAGAGTTGCCGGGCCTCCGGTGCGCCGAATGAGACGGGGCCTAGGCTGCAGCCGCCTCCTTTTTCGAAAAGGGCTCCAGGATCTGCCATGTTTCCCTCTCCCCACTAGCGCGCTATTCCCTCGTCCGTCATCTAAAATAGGGCTGAATGGTGTTGGGAAAAGCCTCCGCAATCAAACTAGTGGCGGTAGTGGTGCCGACGCCACGCGTCGGCTGGGTAGCGCGCGGCCGGGATGAGCGATGACGAGGACGTGCCAAAGCTGCGTGTGCTGAATGCTGATGAGCGGGAGCCAGATGAGCCGGATCATGAAATGCACTGATGAGTGTCCCTGCATCGTCGTGCTTGCCACCTCTGCTGGGACCAATGTGGTGCCGCACCCTTTCGAACGTCGCAGCAACCCAGCATGCCGGCGTGCGGGCGTGCCGTCGATCAAGGAATGAAACTAGTCCTCCAAGGAAGAGATCTGGCCCTCCTACCTGTTCCATTTTCCTTGCTGGCTTCCAAAAACCTCTCGAGTCGGCCTTCTCTATGGGTCATCTGCTCTCAATCCCCAAGCGACAGATTGTATCTTGAGCGAGGTGATTAAGTTTTGAAAAAAGACTCGAATGATAGCCACCTTGTGAGCTTGCGGCAGACAAGACGGCTTACTTTGGCCTCAAAAGATTACAATGTCAGGTGTGGTGGCTCTTGTCGTGACTGGCAGTCCATGAAACATCAGCGAATTACCGGCATGACGAGAACGGTCCGCTTCGAGTGTCAGTGGCGCTACGTGCTGCCAAATCCGGTGCCACCACGAATATTGATAAACATAGGCTCTCATAACCCTGAATGCGGAGGAGGCGTATGTCACTTTTCCTCCGACACGCTCACCTCGATCGCTAAAGCCTTTTGGTGGACTTTATATCCCATTTCTTTGCTACTTCGACTGTTTCCTTTTCGTAGCCACGTTACGTGGTGTGCACGAATGAAAATCAATCCGTGAAAAGGTACGCTCTTCATTTCTAGCGTCATGCTGATTCATAACACCGCTGCGATCACAAGACTTGGTGTTATACGCACGAAGGAAAAACAAGGTGAGAAAAAATTTGAATTGTCTTCATGAAAAGCGAATGCTAGTCTGCGTCAAAGTCCTGCACAGCTGCACTGGCACTAGCCCTTCTTTCTCAATCTTCTAGCTAGCCCTCATAACATTTCTACACAAACGAAAAGCCACGAACCCGAGGTCCTGTGAACAGCTGGGTGGTTTATCCAGAAACCGATATCAAATCCATTGCCTCACACACGCACATCGTGGTGAATGTCCAGCATCAGGAGCCGTTGGTCAGAAGGACTGCTTAGGCAACACGGCCACGGCCGGCCCTCTGGGCCCGGGAAGGTCGTCCACCGTTCTTGGGGGGGTTGGCGTTCTTGAAGCGGTTGCACTCGGTCACCATCTCCTCAAAGTCTAGAATGATAAGATCAGTGGCTGTTCTCGGCCTTGTGTTTTTTTTTCCCCCAAAGATGTGGTTTCTAGCCTACCTCGGAGATCGCCCTGACCAGGACGGGGCTTGGGACGACGGTGGTCATCATCATCATCGTCGTCGTCGGACTCGTAGGCATCGTCATCGTCATCGTCGTCGTCGCGACGGACAGGACGGTTGCCACCGTTGTTGGGGCCACCGGCGTTGGCGGCCCGCATGCATTCGCCACAAGGATCAGCGTTGCGCTGGAAAGTGGCGTTGGTGCAAAGGCACTCGGCGCGGAGGCGGTCCTCGAGCGCATCGTTGTGGTCTCCGTGAAGATCGTGCTTTCGCTCGCACTCGGCGCTCAAGTCGGTGATGGGAAAGCAGACCTGGCCACACTGAGCGGCAACATCGTCACGGTCGAAGCCGGCGTGGACGGTGAACAGGAGAGGGGCAATAGCCAAGATGACGACCTTGAGGGAGTACATGGTGATGTTCTTGTTGAGTTATCTGAGATGAATGGAAAATGAGTGTATGAAGTGAATGAGTCGAATGTTGTTGAGTGAGTGTAGTTGTTGATGAGGATGAGGAAAAGGATTGACATTCGACGGGGAAACAAGAGCAGCTTTATAGAAAAGACGCCGACTTCACGATACAGATCTCGCCCCATCGGAAAAGATTCATGTTTGCTTGGCATGAATATCTCGATAGAGGGCATCGCCATGGTCGTGTGACGATGCATCGCGCAGTCTTCTAGAATGGAGATTGAAAATGGGTCGGATTTCTTAAAATGGCAACAGAAAAGAAGGGGTCCAGGAAAGGGGCCGCGTGTTTAACAGGCATTCCGAGCTTGGAAGCCGCTCAACTTGAGGCGAAAAAGGAGATTGGGCCCGTCAAGTCAGGCTGGAGAAATCCACTCGACATCTTGACAGTGTACCGGAAAAACTATCATGAAAGGAGGCCCCAGTCGAAGAATGAAGTTATGAAGGTTCTCATGCATCTCCCACTCTTGAGTAGTGCCCTATGCATTGTGCCAAGGAGTGACAGAGGAGTCGGGTGGGATATCCAAGACCCCTGACTCGGCGGGTGGCTATGAAGATTCTCTTGGCACGCAATGGCTTGCGCAACCCGTCATGATCAACGTAAGGCCGTCTACATGAAACAAGGCCGTTAATCGTGTGGGTGACTCGATTGCGGCGCCGACGATTCGACTCTCTGGGGCCTCCAGGCATTGCGCCCTATGGGCCGTTATTTCTTCCGAATTACGAATTACCGCGTCACGCAGGGGTTACGAAAGCATTGCTCTTTGTCAGTCAAAAGAACATAACCTGACTTGTTGTTGGAGCAAACTGTGGGCACGATGAACCTTTGGACGAGTTTTACGGCCTCTTCTCGTCATAACCTGCGCAGGTGAGCGCAGTACGCATGATTCCATCTGGTCACCTGCCCTTTAAAGACGTCATGGTGCACATCAGATGGATGTAGATGTTTCGAGGCACCGCGCCCATCTGCCCAGTCCAATTCGCTGAGTCTGTCTGTGTGCACCTCGGCATGCGACGAATCCGCACTTGGTGCCTTGCGTGGGTGTAGATTGGATGCAGTCGATGGCCGACAGACCGAGACCTCTTCATCTTGACACCTACATTGCTGAGGGAAGACAGCGGCGTGATTCTCTGTTCGTGAAGCCCGCATTGTGGCAAGATGGTCGAACCGCCCGCCCATTATCCTGCCATGCACTCTGCATCATCGCCGACGACATTCTTCGAAAAGCCGGTAGCCAATGTTGGATGATGTGACAAAGGGCGAGCATCGGTTGGCAGAAGGAGGCGGGCTCCGGCGAGCGTTCCATCCTGCTTCTTTGCCTGTGGGAGTTGCGCGGCAAAACATCTCGAGCGGTCGGTAAAGTACGTGGCAACTCGTGCGCGCCCCCAGGAGTGGACACTGGTGCGACGCATTGTGCGTGCAGCACCGCCGCGCCGGGCAGGACCTGAGCCACAAAGCCGGGTGGCTGAGTGTGGGGTCCCCATGTGCTGTGCTGTGCTGTGCTGTGCGGTGCGGTGCTGCGCTGCGCTGCACTGCACGGGCGCGGCGCTGTGCAGCAGTAGTCGCTGTCGAGCATCGCGTCAGGGCAAAGCCGGGCGGGCAGATGTTGCCGAGACCAGCTCGCTCCAGAACCCTCAATTCCGAGCCTCAGATCATCCCACTTCGTTTATTCCCGACCCGTGTGCGCCCTCCTCGCTCTCTACAACCTCTCTCACGGAACCGCGCGCGCGCTCGCTTGATTCTCTGCGCTGCCATCTCGTGCTCAGCCCGCAGCTTTTCAATGAGGGCCCGATTGATGCCGCAGCAGCAATCTCGGTCGGACGCCCAAAGCACGCGCCGGCGTTGGTCACAGAGCTCGGTGAGGGAGAAAAGTGACGACGAAGACGACGACGACGCCGGCCGACGGAGCCGCGGGCATTGAACACACACCACCACCACCAAAAGCCCGACCAGTTGCATGTCTCGCCAGGTGCGGCGCTTCCCCAGCCTCGCCCGGTGGTGGTGGTGCCGGTGTGCGTCCGGGGTGACGCCAGCGGGTTCTCAGGGCTGCGTGCCTGGCCGTGTCAGCAGATGCGGGACAAGGACGGGGTGTAACCGAGCGAGCTCCCCAGCTCATGCACCTCGCACTTTGACTGGCCACCCAGCCTTGCATCCGGCCTCAGCGCATAAGGATCGAACACCACCGCGGACACCCTCGCTGTCCTCTTCATCGTCCCAGTGGCGAGTGGCCGCTCATGCGCCTCCCCTCCTCGCCCTCTCTCGTGCACCATCGCTTGCATCGAGAGTCTTTCCTGCCGTCGCCGCCGCTCTCACCGCCCGCCATTCCTTCTCGACCCTGAACAGCTCCGCCACCTCGCCGGCCCAGCAGTTTTCCTCGACGTCGGCCTTTGACTTCACTCCGACTGGCACCCTTCCGGCCCGCTGCGTGCTGCTCCACCTGGCTCCCGCTCGTGGACACACCCGCGGATTGCCTGCCATCATGGGCTCGAATCTAAAGCAGACGCGCCGTCATGGGGATCATGGCACCGACGAGAAGCTCGACCACGGTGCCTCTGGCCGCCACCACCACCATCACCATGACAACACATATCTCACGTCGGCCAACACGAGTGATCCCGGCGTCCGCATCACTCGGATTGGCTTGCTGGCCAATCTGGGCATGGCCGTGGCCAAGTTCATCGGCGGATGGGCCTTCAACTCCAAGTCAATGACTGCCGATGCGTGGCACAGCATCGCCGACCTGGCTTCCGATGTTCTTACGCTGGCTACGGTGTCGTGGAGCATGAAGCCGCCCAGTGACCGCTTCCCGATGGGTTTTGGCAAGATTGAGAGCCTGGGTTCCTTGGGCGTTTCGGGTATGCTCCTCGTGGGTGGCTTATACATGGGCTGGGAGAGCGCCATCAGTTTGTATGGTCACCTCAATCCTGAAGCCGCCCACCACATTCTTGAGCAAGTCGGACATGGCCACGGCCATTCACACAATGCAGCTGCGCTCGGCATCCCGAGCATTCATGCCGTGTGGCTGGCAGCGGGAACAATCCTGATCAAAGAGTGGCTTTACCAGGCCAGTAAGTTCGAGTCTCCCTCAATGACCCGACCATGTGCGGTAGCTGATCCGTGCGTTCCAGCCATGAAAGTTGCGCGGGAACGCAAATCGTCGGTTCTGGCCTCGAATGCTGTGCACCATCGCATCGACAGCCTGACGGGCATCGTCACTCTGGCAGCGGTCCTCGGCGCAAACTTTTTTGAGAACGCCGCCTGGCTGGATCCTGTCGGCGGGCTACTGATTTCCATCATGGTTGTGAATGCTGGCTACGAAAACACGAAGGAGGCCATGTACGAGCTCGCCGACCGCAGCCTGGACAACGAAATCAAGGCCTCGGTTCGAAAGCAGGCACATCGGGCATTGGCAAATGTCAACGTTGGACACGAAGCCGAGCTTCGAGACATAAGCGGCATCAAGTCTGGACAGAACTTTCTAGTGGACATCGAGATGGCCGTGCCCGGAGCCTGGACGGTCAACGCTGTCAAGGAATTGGAAGATGCATTGCGCACGCAGGTGGCCAGCAAAGTGCGCGGCGTCAGACGGCTTCGGGTCAGAGTTGTTTCACGTGACGGGCCGGTGACGGAGAAGTGGGATGAGTTTATCGCCGGACCAGAAGCCATTCAAAAGCTGGAGGGTGATGATGGCGATGATGATGACGGCGATGCGAGCCACAAGCATAGACATTAGAATCTGCGGCGTCATTCGTTGTGGACATGTGCATATGGTAGACGTGCCAGGGCAGGGCAGGCAGGGTAGATGCATGCCCGGCACAGTACATAGCGACAGTATGCATGGCGGGTTACGGACTCAGGAGCTGGGCCAACCAGCTTCTCTTGGAAATCAGTTGCTAAGCGTATGCGGACCCACCCTCGGTACATTCGTCCCTCGCGAGCTCCACCCTGGTGGCCCCGGCCTGGCGCATTTTGGCTGTGATCCACTTTGTGTCAATCACCATGGGTAGCGAGAATGCAACGATAGCCCGGCGACTGCAAGGGAACAAAGTCCCTGCTCTGTTATCTCGTGCAAAGACTGGACTGCCGCCCGACCATCCGTCAGGAGCAGGTCTGTGCCACCTGTATACCATCCATCCTATCTTGCCTCTCGAAGATGGGGGGAAAATCGGGGCTTGTCTGACAAAGATGTGAACACTTGGGCCCCGCTTATGACCTCTGAACCACGTCGACCATGATAAAGCCTTGGTGCGTGATTCGACGATATCGGACACGGTCCGTCATCGTTGGGAGTCTCGCTTATCCTTTATCAAAATCTCAAAATACTCAATGTGTTCCGCGACATACGGCCGTCACGTCGAGCACTGTCGCAAGGGTTCCGCCGCTAATTGATTTGTGTTTCCAACTTGGTCCATCGAGGCCTTGTCAAACTCACCATGGCTGATGACGACGGTCCTTTGTATCTGGGCTTTGACCTGTCCACGCAGCAACTGAAGGGTATGACCTCCCACCTCGCTCTGATCCTTTCTCATCCTTTCTCATCCTTTTCTCGAATCACGACAAAAAAAAAAAAACGTTAAGCCACGACATTCTGTCGTGTCTTGATTGATGGAAGAAGCCGCGAATCTGGCTGGAAAGAAAGAAAGAAAGAAAGAAAGAAAGAAAGAAAGAGAGAACCAAAGGAGCGTGCGTGACTGACCTCATGTGATGCAACATCTTGCAGCCATCGTCGTAAACTCGAATCTCAAGACCGTGGTGCAGGCCAAGGTTGACTTTGACGGCGACTTTGCCCGACGCTATGGCATCCACAAGGGCGTGCATGTCCGGGAGGAGACGGGCGAGGTGTTTGCCCCCGTCGCCATGTGGCTGGAGGCGGTCGACCTCGTCCTCGACCGGCTCTACAGGAACACGCCCGTCTCTCTCTCTCGCATCAGCGGCATCAGCGGCTCGGGCCAGCAGCACGGCAGCGTGTACTGGAACGACCAGGCCTCAAAGCTGCTCGGGAGCCTGACGCCCGACCGGAGCCTCGCGTCGCAGCTTTCGCCCGCGGCGCTGGCGCACGAGTGGTCGCCCAACTGGCAGGACCAAAGCACGCAAAAGGAGTGCGACGCCTTTGACGCCGCGCTCGGGGATCGCGAGAAGCTGGCCGAGGTGACGGGCAGCGGCGCGCATCATGTAAGTGCCTTCCGACGGTGACAAGTCCGTTGATCGAAAAAAAGCTTGGGGCAACGAAAAGCTGATCTATTCCACCTCCCCCCCTCCCTCATGTCAAAAAGCGGTTCACGGGCCCTCAGATCATGCGTTTGAGGAAAGCCCTTCCGCAGATGTACGCCAGCACGAGCCGGATCTCGCTCGTCTCGTCCTTTCTGGCCTCGGTCCTGCTCGGCTCCATCGCCCCCCTGGACATTGGCGACGTGTGCGGCATGAACCTTTGGGACGTGCCGAACCAGCGCTACAGTCCCGCGCTGCTGGCACTGGCCGGCGGGACAGAGGGCGCCGAGGACCTACGGAGCAAGCTCGGAGAGCCGCAGGTGGACGGCGGCGCCCCCCTCGGCAGAATCTCCGAATACTTTGTGCGCAGATACGGGTTCAGCCCGCGCTGTCAGATCGTCCCCTTCACGGGCGACAACCCGGCGACCATACTGGCGCTGCCGCTCCGGCCGCTGGACGCGATTGTCTCCCTGGGCACCTCGACCACGTTCCTCATGAACACGCCCCGGTACAAACCGGACGGATCGTACCACTTCTTCAACCACCCCACGAACAAAGGCCACTACATGTTCATGCTCTGCTATAAGAACGGCGGGCTGGCCCGTGAGAAGGTCCGCGATGCGCTGCCGCCGCCGCCGAATGCGCCGACGGGCGGCACGGCGGTAGACTGGCAGGCCTTCAACGAGGCAGTCCTCACCACGCCGCCGCTGGGCATGACCAATGACGAGGACAAGGCCAAGCTCGGGCTCTATTTCTACCTGCGAGAGACGGTGCCCAACATCCGCGCCGGCACCTGGCGGTTCCACTGCGATGCCGACGGGTCCAACTTGCAAGAGGCGCCGGCGGCCTGGCCCAGGGAGGTCGACCCCCGCATCATTGTCGAGTCGCAGGCCTTGTCGATGCGGCTGCGGGCACGGAAGCTGGTGCACAGCCCGAGGAACGACCTCCCCGCGCAGCCTCGCCGCATCTACCTCGTGGGCGGGGGGTCCCTGAACCCGGCCCTCGCGCGGGTGATTGGCGACGTGCTCGGCGGCGTCGACGGCGTGTACAAGCTCGACGTGGGGGGCAACGCGTGCGCGCTGGGCGGCGCCTACAAAGCCCTCTGGGCGCTCGAGCGCAAGCCCGGA
>JAPFUF010001234.1:0-20252 GCA_030780645.1 Aschersonia sp. MBC 508 | reverse complement strand
GGAGGACCCGAAACGGTCAGGGCCAAACAAATTTGAGGAAAAATTCCCGAAAAGAAAAAAAAAAAAGAAAAAAATTAACCACTACACGTGAAAAGACGATCTGCCCACCCTCCCTGCCCGCCGCTCGGCTCGCTTTCTTCTTCCTCCCTCATCCCAGCCCGGCAACACAACGGCATCGCCGCCGACGTCGCCAATTCCTGTCCCCTTCCTGGGCGTCAGCCTTTTCCTAGGTTTTGATTTGCAGTGTGTTCTTCTCCTCGCAACGGGCACGCCGTTCAGCATCACTCATCGGCCCTTGCTCCGGTTCATTGACCGCGCCCCTCCAATCCCGTCAACCCCGTCGTCATTGTTCGGACGGGACGGCTCCAGCGCTGAATCGCCAGGCCAGATCTTTGCAGGAGCGACTCTGGACTGTCTTCGTGCTGTCGACGCTCATCTCGCCTGACGAGACAACGGTGCAGAACCGGATTCGACCTGACCCGCCTCAAAGCGACAAAGGGGCCCGTCTCTTGCAAGCCCCCCTTCGGGCCCGCAGTGCGAATCCTCGTGTCTACTCCGTCCTTATAGTCACCCACTTCCCCGGGTCTCGGCGACTACAAGGCTTCGTCTCGTTGCTGTAAAAGATTATTTTCGTTCTCGTTCTACCAGTCCGCGGAACTCGGAAAAATACATTTACAAGACGAGAGGCACGGCCAGTGGTCAATGGTGCACCAGTACCAGAACATTGCGACAGGACACATCTACGAGCAAAATCAACCCAGGTCGAACGCAACTCCCTCTTTCATCGAGACTCTGTGACTTTGACTAGTCATGGCCTCTCCGTTGCAGTTCGCCTATCGGACTCAGAAGGCGATTGGCGTCTTTGAGGCCGCCCCAGTCTATCAACACCTCGGAGGCTTCGTCAAACCCGAAGGCAATTTCAGATGCACCGCGTATTCGCCCTGCGGACGTTTCTTTGGCTGGGCCAATCAGGAATCGGTCACCGTTGTCGATGCCTCTACCGGCGGCGTTGTTCTTGTCTTGCCCCTTGCCAGTGTGTACGAGCTCGGCTTCTCACCTCAGGGCACCTTTGTCATCACCTGGGAACGGCCAAGCAAGGATGATGCCGGTGATGCCACCAAGAATCTCCAGATTTGGCGCACCGTGGAGGAAGATGACTCTGGAGGGAACAAAAGACCCATTGGCCAGTTTGTTCAGAAGCAGCAGGGCAGTTTGAATATCCAGTATACGGCTGACGAGAAATACTGCGCCCGACTGGTCACCAATGAAGTTCAATTCTACGAGAGCCACGATCCTGGAAAGGTGTGGAACAAGCTGCGCGTCGAGGGGGCTGCCAAATTTGCCCTGGCACCCGGCAGCGAGAACCACGCAGTCGCTGTTTTCGTCCCTGAAAGAAAGGTATGCCACCTGAACACTGAGGAGGAGAAATGTGATGATTCCTCGGTCCACACCTGCAGCCTCACCATTGTGCCATTTTGCTGACGGAACGTGTAACAGGGTCAACCGGCTGCCGTGAAAGTCTTCAACGTCCCCTCGTTCGAGACGCCGATCTCTCAGAAAACCTTCTTCAAGGGTGACAAGGTTCAGCTCAAGTGGAACAAGCGCGGGTCGTCATTGCTTGTGCTGGCACAAACAGAAGTCGACCGGTCTGGGAAGAGCTACTACGGCGAGACGACTCTTTACCTGCTGAGCACCAATGGTGCCTTCGATGCTCGAGTGACTCTCGACAAGGACGGCCCCATCGCCGACGTTTCATGGTCACCCAATTCGCGCGAATTTGGCGTCGTTTATGGCTACACTCCGGCCAAGGCGACAATCTTCAGCGACCGGGCCGTCGCGAAGCACTCCTTCCCTCTGGCTCCTCGCAACACGATTCAATTCTCCCCCAACGCGCGCTTTGTTCTCATTGGGGGCTTCGGAAACTTTGTAGGCCAGATCGACATTTTTGATTTGGAAAAGGACTATCGCAAGGTCTGCACCATTGAAAGTGGGAGTCCGAGCGTGTGCGCGTGGAGTCCTGACAGTCGATACCTGATGACAGCCACGACATCCCCACGCCTCCGTGTCGACAATGGTGTCAAGATCTGGCACGTCAGCGGTCCCATTATGTATCATGAAAATATGGACGAATTGTATAATATCGAGTGGCGACCGGCGGCTTCTGAAAATGTTGCCGGCGGAGATTCGCTCAGCCCGGTGCCGACACCTCACGCCTCAGCCGCCACTTACCTCGGTACCGTGAAGACGCCGAGCAAACCGGCGGGAGCTTATCGCCCCCCCGGAGCCCGAGGCCTCGCGACGCCTCTTCACTTCAAGCGTGAAGACGAGGGGGGCGCTGCTCATGTTGTGTCTAACAATCCACAAAATGCGGGTCCCAATGGCTTCGGTCGGCCGCGCCGTGGTGTTCCCGGCGCGGAGCTGGCCGACTCATCTCCTGCCGCCAGGACTGTACCGGGTGCTGAAGCAGTTGGCGACGAAGGGGGCAAGAAGAACAAGAAAAAACGCAGCAAAAAGGCTAATCAGGACGGCCGAGCCGAGGTAGACCCGAATGGTGGTGCCAGTCTGGCTCCCTACGATAACCGCGCTGGTGCGTCGGACAGGAGGAGCCCGGAAAGACCAGGCCCGGCCAACGGCAACGGCCGTGATCATAGAGGCAGAACCCGCAATAATGGTAACAATGGCCACAACGGGGTGAGCCGGAGTGGCAGCCATATTCAGCACGGCCAGCGCTTCAATGCTGGAAGCCAGAATAATTATCAGGCCAACCAAGGAGGCGCACCGGTTGCACAGGTGCCACCCGAGGGGGCCGACTCTGCCCAAAGTCTCAAGTCCAAGAAGGTCCGAAGCCTTCAAAAGAAGATCCGGGCTATCGAGGACCTTGAAATGCGGCGCGCCGGAGGTGAAAAGCTTGAGGATACGCAAATCAAGAAGATTAACACCAAAGCTGATGTGATGAAGGAGCTTGTTGTCTTGGAAAGGGAGTTTTGAAGGAGCCTGACAGAATTTGGATCACCCCGCGCCTCTGGATGGGACCCGGCTCTGAGAGCCGTGGCTGTCTACCTGGGCCTGGCCACGGCGCATGCCCTCAACTCTCAACTGGCAGCTGAGGTGGAACGAGAAACCGACAGAATGCCATGAGTCTCTGCCTGCGACCCGATCCTACTTTGTATCTGACGAGTGCGCCGGGTCCTAGAGATTCGGCCTCTTGTTCGGCCTTCGTCTCTTTCTTGGAAAAAAAAAAATACGTTTTACGGACTAGAGGGACAGGAAAAAAAAAACACGTCTTGAACGGCGCTCAATCCAGATTTGTACGATGGGCCAACGGTGGCGGTGACGCAATGTCATTGTCTACTAAAGCAATTAGACAGTCTACCGGGGTCCTCCCCTGAATTTGACAAGAAAATCGCTGGCCTCGGTCGGCCTAGCCGTTCTTTAAGAACGAAGCTACATTGTGCGAAACACGCGCGATGTGCCAATGCTGCCCCCTACCGTGGAAATGGAGCGATTGACGAGTAATTGTCAAGTTGTGCACTGCATCCCGACCCTGACGTTATCGCCATGGTGATGCTCTTTGACGCTGGGCGCTGTGCAGGTGACCTTTTTTTCGTCATGTTCCAGCACGCAGCAATTATCCACTAAATGTGAAGCCGAGCTCTCGTACCTCTTTACCTTTTATCTTTCCACACTGCTCTGCTCTGTTATCTGATCCTGTGTCGTGGCGTACCTAGCTAGCCAATGCCGCGTGTCGCCCAGTGACCGACCGAACTACATGAACACCTGGTCAAATGACGTTTTCGACGAAAAGGACCAGTTTGGTCTGTTTCACGTCAGCCAGGAGAAGGGGGACCTTCATTCTCCCTCCTTGGTCACGAGCTGTCTAACGGGCGAGGTAGTCTACATTCCCGCCGGGCTGTGTGACGGCTTCGCCACGGACTTGTTGTCGACGCTGCGCCTGTTCTTCAGGAGAATTGCGTAAACAGCGCTGCTCGAGAGTCCTGGACAGGACAGTCGTCAGGGGCGGCCGTCAGTCCTTCTTCGTCTCGGCATGCCGTGCCGCGTGTGTTGGGCCTTGTCGAATGCTTCCTGAGGTGGGGAGGCACGACAAGACAGACAGTCAGTCAGTCAGTCGTGGTAGCGTAGCTGTTCGTCTGGACAGATGGTGCACCCGGGTCTCGTCGCCTGTTCTTGGGGTAGAGAGGATCGCGATGCGTCTGGCCTTTTTCATGTGCTCTGCGTTCCAAACCAGCGACTTATAACTAGCAGGCAGAATCTAAATGCGCCCAGGGCTGATGATCCTACAAAGAGCAAATTCGTCCGGGCACTATTTCTCTGAGCATGGCCGGATTCTTGAACAAGGCTTCCAAACGAGTTACAGGTGATGCATGGTGGGAAAAATAAAGAGAAAAACCCTTGGGGAGCAGCGACGAGGTTCCCGGTGCTTTGAGAATGCATTCGCAGCCACCGCCGATGAATGTTCAGGAAACCAAGCACTAAGAGTTCGCAAACGAGACAGATGATAGAATATATATTTTATTACTACCTTGCTACCCAACACCGCGCCCGGTTAGCTCAATCGGTAGAGCGTGAGACTCTTATGAGTACACGAAATCTCAAGGTTGCGGGTTCGACCCCCGCATCGGGCTATTCCTATAAACGAATGAGCACTGGCCAGCAGCTTATTTTTTGTTCCTGCCCTGGTTGACAGGCTGGTCATACCAGCTTCTTCCATTTATACACTGAGGAGCAATATCTTGCTGCTTCACCTTTTTCTTTCTTTTCTTTCTTTGTCATGTTAATGAAGTTTTCGGCTTGATGGTGCCTTGCCCTGATTCAGAGCCGATCATCAAAGCTTCGATTTCATCGTGGCATACCGTTCCTGACGCAATAGCAGACATCGAATGTACTGATATCGAGGCCATGGTTCGTTTCTGAGGCAAAGGTAGTTGTTCTTGCGAGGGCGGTGCGCCGGGTGCACTTTGGTCTGGGGAAAGCCGTCTGTCCTTTATACGTAACCTTGCTGGCCGCCTCAAGCGTTCTTGTCATGACTTTTGGCGGGCCTCGCGCACCCAACATTTCATCGTGTCGCTTGTGAATTTTTTTCTCCTGCGAATTCAAGGCCTCAACAAGAGAGATTGTAAAGTCCAGTGCAGATCAACCAAAAAAAGTTGATTAAAAATTGCTTCTTGACATATTGCTGGTATCAGGGCCCAGTCAGGCATAGCAACCAGTATGCATGCTTCGCTTGTGCGCCAAGATAGCAGATGTAAATTCGGACCCAGCCTGGAGGTCAGAGCAGGAAGAGCGTCCGGCTGGTCGTCGTGCTGACGCAATCGGAGGCCATCGTCAGTCAGGATGAACGAGGGCTGTCCGGTATGTCGAGGGGTGAGTGCATGCACATCAGAGGCTACGACGACTTATTACCCTACTATTCATTAGCTTTGGCGATCTGCGAAAGTCGAAACGATTCGGCCGGCTCGTCTTCGCATCCTCGACGGTCGACATCGATGTTCACTAGGCTGTAAATTGCTGACACGAGCGTCAAAAAGCGGACGCGCCTCTAGGAGTCGATCTTTCTGTAATGATGATGTCGGATTGACGAACGAGGCTCGTAGGGAAACGGTCAGGGACAGATCCCCGTGCGTGATGACATGATGAATGAGTGCCGGATCTTTAAGGACACGCAGGAGTAGGAGGGAAAATGGGTGGAAGTAGGGGTACACAGGGACCCGACACTGATGGCTGCGACATTGAATCGCGTGACCAAAAGCCGGTGGGAATTGACGCCGGGACAAGGCTCTGGCAGTCAAATTGACATCAATGCCGGGGCCTATAGACATGTTTGCGCATAGAGGGGGCCATGTGTATTGCCCTTCCCAGCCAAGAAGGGGGGAGGGGGAGGAGGAGAGTGACGCAATGGGCAATATGCCATGATGAATACTTTAGGAACTCGCAGTCCAGCTATACAGCCAAGGGGGAGGACATGATTCCTCAGGAATCTTGCCAGAGGATAGACGGACAGAACAGATCAGAAGTTGTCGCCGCCGCTTCGAAGAATATCTCGCTGGGATTCCAAGGCCTGTCCGGCGGCTTTGACTTTTTGAAGAGGAAAGATATATCGCGTTCAACTCCAGAGCCATTCACTAAGAAACATTATGCTGCCCTCTGTGACAAAGAGGATGATTCACCCCCAAACCAGTTTGTCTCATCTGGGCAGGACACAATATCCTCTCCGCATCTTGACAGGGTTGACCTATTCGCCCACACGCCTCAGCAGGGATGGGAAGCCATGCGTCGGCCCGCCGTGATGGAGAGACCAAGGCAGTAAATTGCTACGGCGCGGGTCGAAGATGCAAGGGCGATCTTCGTGCAGTTGAGTGGAATTTTGCCGGAGGGGGGCAGCCTCTCCTTGCAGACAGCAAAGACCGGCCAGCTCAGAGAGGGGGGAAATGGGAGATTCCAGAATCGAGCGTACTGCTCCTTCCGCGGCCGCCTGACTCCCTTGAATGGCCGGGGGAAAAGAGGGAGTGCGGTTTCTGATGGGCTGACGTTGTTTCTGGAAAGCTTCACGGCGGCGTGCTTGTGCCTGAGATCGGGGTGGCCAGGTATGCGAAGATGGGGCCTTCATTGATCTCTCGTGTCCCTGGTCCTCCGAGAGCTGTTTCATATCGAGAGCGCATACATATGGACTGTCCTGTTTGACAGTGAGGAGGTTTGGTTTGTTCTTATTGACCTTGGATGCTCAAAGTGCTTTGAGGTATCGTGAGGGTTTCGTTCACATCTGGTGCTGAGCCGAAGCGGACCGCGGTATGCGTCTCGTTCGCTGCAAGGTCGTCTCGCTGAGTCCCGTCCAGCTCTCGACTGAGCCCGGGGGAGGGAGGTCATGGGTCGCGGCGAATATGTGCTGCTGCCAAGAGGCTACTTTGACGACGTGGTGGCCGGTGTCTCCTGCTACGGCGTATTTGCATTTTCTCTCCGTTTGAGATGGACTGTTCTCTGTTGGATACAAGGGCCGTTGGGACTTGAACAGGCAGAGAAGGCCTTGAACCCTTTGTCGAACTCAGTTCAATTCACCCAGATGGCACGTACTATCTGTACAGACATGTTCATCCAGCTGCTCCGCCTGGAAGCTCGCGAGATGGGCGACGCAGGCCTGCCGGTCGAGTAGGCTGTCAAAAAGAGCCAAGAAGGGCACAGAACACGTCGTTCATGGAAGTACTTGGGCTCAACTCGAAGTCCTCGATGCTCTCCTGGCTTTCTCAACAGCGAGACAGAGAGACCGCGACACTTGAGTCTATGAAGGAGGGTCCCCTTCAGGAGGCTATCGATTTGAATGACGTGACGATGAACCGATCTAGCAGCTGCCAAGAACAACGCAGCATACCCCTGATTCTGATTTGGCCATGTCCGAAACAATTTGGAAAGACGAGTATCAAATCCACATGAGCGGCTGCTGCGGGAGCCATCTCTACTTCATGCGGATGATTAAAGACACTGACTAGCCTAGCCTTTGTTCGACCGGCTTCAAAGAACATGACTGCATCGCCCAGCTCTTCGTTGCCTCTCGACTGAGCCAACGTAAAATCTCTTGCGCGGATGAGCCAGGCACAAGTCGATCTTGAGGCGGCGGAGATCCAAGCCGGTAAGCTTACAGGAACATTGCGTGTCACGGTGCTGCGGTGCGCTGCGTTTGGTCTCGCGGATGATAGTAAACAGCAATAGAGCCTCTGTGAAATTGGCATCCGGCAAGCACGCATTGCGCGTGGAATCAGATTCTTTAGACAAACACACTTGCCATGCTTCGAAGCGAAGGCATATGCACCAAGCTAGGTCCCTATGTCCATGTTTTATGGACTCCGCACTTGTGGTTGCGACTGGTTCCAGCCAGATGGATTCGTCTCGGGTCCTGTCTGCTGGTCTGGAACATGACAGCGGCTCAGTTGTGGTGGAGCTTGGTCTGGGAAGCTCACATCGGTCAATAGAGAGACTGAGGCAAATGCGAGAAGCAAAAAAAATAAACAAAAAAAATATAACATAAGAAAAAAATAAAATAAAAACTGATAAGCCCGTCGGAAGAGGCGAGGAGGAGCCGTTTCAATGGTCCCATCGTCGACTGTAGGACCGGGACCCCCAAGATGCTTCTTACCCAGTCTGGGTTGCAGCCCGTCCCTCCAACCCCCCCCCTATGGAGCCCATGACTGTTCGGATCCCAGACTATGAGCGCGAAGCCTCTGCCCGGTCATCGACTCATCGTTATGTGGCCGGCTATCATTCACACAGTGGTGATGTGTCAAAGTCCCCTGTCAACATGTTGGAAGTCATGCCTGCAGTTCGTCTTTGGCGGTGAGACACATGTGCCCGGACGAGAAAAAAGAGTAGAAAATGATAGAAGAAGAATTAAAAAAAAAAAAGGCGTCAACTGCCAGAATCGTGAGGCGATTCGGCCCAACGCCTGCCGCAGGACCGTGTTTCCGGCCCAATTTGTAGTGCTCGCAACCAACTGCTTCAAGGGGTTGCCGGGATCCTGGTCAACGAGAAAAAAGACCGTCAAGCCACCTCAGCCAACCAAGCTCGTCCTCAGACACGGCCAAGTAGAGCTAGCGCGCTTGGCCATCACTCTCACTCAAGTGCTGCAGCAGCACGAGCGGAGTGAGAGGGGCAGGTGGGAGGTGGAGGAGGAGGAGGAGGAGGAGGAGCAGGAGGTGGAGAGGAGGAAGGGGAGGGGAGAGGGGAGAGGGGGGAAAGGCGGGAAAAAGGAGGCGAACAAGCCACGTCACCAGCCACACCTCGTTCATTCAGCGTCGCGCGCGGGTGCGGTCTGGACAAACTGATAATGTGCGGCCGACGTGCTGGACAGCGCGAAACCCACGTACCATGTCTCCAAACGTGCGCGTCGATCGATAATGGACCAACAAACGACGCTTGCGTGCCTCCCCCGCGTCAAAACGCCATAATTTGCCCATCGGTAGCCGACTCTTGGTCCCACATCCGAGCTCGAAATAACAACCGGCCATAGGAAAAAAACACCGCTTTGTTCCTTTCTGACAAGAACTGCCGTCTTGCCCAACCTGGTCACCGTCGATGCAAAGGTGGGGGGGAGGAGAGGGGAAGCCACGCGTTGTGCCGTCTTGACCAACAAATAGACAAAAAAAGACTCTTCGATCAACAGCGCCTACAGACGCTGGCGAAATCGGCATCCAAGGGAAATTGCTGGCGGCGCTAAACGCCTCGTTCAGCGCGGCTGCGAGACTGACCGCGAATTTCTTGCGCACAACTCTTTCGCGACAAACGAGCCTGCCCGCGCCCCATCCCGTACCGTGCAGACGTGATGAGTCTCTTTCACAGAAAGAGGAGACCCCCCCCTGGACTTGCATTGCGACGTGATCGTGAGGGATGGGAGACATGACTGGATATTAATTGGAACCGCATCGGTGCATGCACAGTCGGGATCAAGGGTCTATCAGTTCTTGGCTTGGCTGCTTGATCCCCCCGATCTATGGCGGGGTTCCCTCATAAGTCAAAACCTCTCCGGGCAATGACGATGAGTCTTATGACAACCTGACCGTTGCCACTATGGCCGCCTTGTCTTTCCCATGTATTTGTAAATGACTAGACCTTCCCCGTCATTCTTCACGAAATCTTTGAAATCTTTGAAATAAGGAACACAAGCATAATTCTGCACAAAGTACCTTTTTTTCTTAGCGGACTAGGAATCCAGGCTATGGCCGGGGTTCGGGTTGACCTTGGGCTATTTTTTTAAAAGTGACCGGGTTACCTGCAAGAACTCCCCGTTGGTCGGAGGAGAACTCCCTTAAAGGTCGGCTTGTGCGTATACACATAAAGGTTGCCGTCATCTCCGAGAGTCCTTTCCCTATCAAATCAATCGGGGAACGGATGCCGGTGTCTGGACGGTTCTGTTGGGTTTGATGAGGAGATTGCTTTGAGCGGTATTGGCAAGTCCGGGGGCAAAAAGAGAACCCCCAATCGCATTTCCCATATGACCGCAAAGTGTTACCATTCCGTGGCTGCAGAACGCTTTGGACGTTAGGCGACGGGACGTGATAGTATTTCCACGATAGGTGCCGGTTGTGCCTGATAACGTGCCGCAAGGTTAGCCTCGAATGAGCATAAATATGCATCGAAGGATCTCGGACGACGCCGGTGGCTGAATCATAGATCAGCATCACGTCGTCTCGCGAGAGAGATCGCAAATTGTGATAGACGCGGTTCTCTATCGAGACGTCTGGCAATCGACCTTGTCAATGACGTCTTTCTGGTGATTATCCTATTCTCGTATTACGTCTTTCGTGCATTGACTCCATAGTCCCTCCCATGGACTTTCTGGATTGGAGGGCATTGACTTTGGGCAGAATACATACATATGTACAGTATGTACGAAGCTGGCTCAATATCCGCCAGGGGCTGCATTGCTATAATAACTCAAGCGTGGGTGTGTGGAACATCGAGGTACAGCTACGCGGCCTGCAGCGGGGCCACCCGTCAATTTTCGCCTTCACCGAACCAGTCCAGTCGAGCGATGCGTGTGCCTCGAACTCGATGCGTGCCTCCCCCCCCTCCAAGTGGTTGCTGTACACGCGCAGCCCGCCGATCTAGGCATTCGGCGCCCAGATTGTGGTGCGCGAGTCGACAGCTCGACCTGCGTTTGCTGCTGAGTGGGCGCCTCCCCCCCCCCCCCGGCATGCCAGATGCGTCCCACACTATGGCAAACATTCATGCCCCACGACGAATGTCCATCATCTCCGAGCGGTGTGAGTTGGAACGGCATGTGGCGATCACCAAGTCAGGAGCAGATCTCTACAAATCGTGAACGGACAGCCCTGCCCCTCCAACAATACGTATGCATGGCTATGGAGCCCAATCGATGGAGGAAACAGCAGTGCCAGGCGTGTGTCTCGCAAGTCACATTCGTAAGAACTTGTCGCGACCAATAGGCAGCTCGCCGGGCTCGTCATACACGACGCACTTCTGAAAAGGTTGTCTGTCAGCTCAGGGTTCGTGAAACAGCCCTAAGATTTGAGTTGCTCTGCCTCGTTGGCCACCCACCAACCAAGTCTCCAATTCGCAGGCGAGACCTCAGAGTCGGCCGCTGCTTGCAGCTGCAGCTGCAGCAGCTGCTGCGCCACACTCAGATGACGGTGCTCAGAAGAGAGGCATCTCAGTTGTTTGACATTGCTGCTTCCTTGGGGCGGGAAACATCCGCATGCCCCGAAGATCTTAGCGACGGGGACGTGTGTATGGGCTCGGCTCGGGCTTGGCGTATTGCAGTTGTCCGAAATTCTCCAAGATACACACGTTCGACTGGATGGCCCGTTCTCTCGGCGAGTGTCCGGATTCGTGGCTTTCTAGCCACTGCCGGTCGGTCGTACACAACTGTCGATTGTCATTTCTGCATCCCTCACGTGTTGAGTGCTGGGTGCAAAATGAGCCACACTCGTTTCATACGTAGCACCAGCCACAGTGGCGTGGCGTGGCGATCGGCAATCCACCTTGATGTAAGTCGACCGGCGACAGTCCTCGCGCCTCATTCGCTGTATTGTTGCACAGTTGGAGGTTCAATCAAATGACGACGATTGCAATTGTATCTTCTGATGCCTAAGCGCATGATCGTTGCAGACAAATGAAGACCGGCTGGGGTTGCGCAAACACATCACTGGAAGGGACCAAGTGCTCTCCCTCTCACCGGAACACAATGGCCAGACCTGTCTCGAGACTGACGGCGCGATTATTGGAGATGGCGGAAATAGTTCCCTACAGGCTCTCTGTGCGACGACGATAATAACCATAATAGGTAGTCATAATGGTGAAAGCTACTATGGGAAGCGTGCACCACCTATCGTGGAGTGTCCAGTGTCCATTGCTGAACCCCCCCTTAGTGGGGCGAGAAGGGGGGGGGGGGGTCCGATTTAGAGCCCCCATCCCTCTCCATTGCCTGGGATGGAGGGGTGAGATGGGGAGGGAAGGAGGCCCCAAAAAAAAGGGGAGGAGAGGGAGGAGGAGGGCATTTGACAGTCCGACGCGGAGCTTTTGGGCCTGCAGCCTCGAACACAACAGGCCAAAACTGCATTGCACTTTCATCACACTGAGAATACGGGACGCCGTCCGCCACAGGGATTGTTCTCGAGGGCCGTTTCCGGCCCATGCACGCTGGCGCACCTTACCAGGCCAGGCCAAGTCAAGCTAGGCGTGGATGCTGTCGAACAGCTGAATCGACTGCAATCAAAACAACAGGGTCCCTATCAAATTGCTTTCCATGTGTGCGGAGCCGATTTTTGTAGCTTACGCCCCTTGCTCATCTCCCCAATCGCGCGCTCCATTGAGAGAATATGGCGCTCAAAGGTGCACCACGTGCAAGCAATCGCGCGAGGCCCTGTGAGATCGATTTTCCATCATTGCCCACCAGCTTGGACCACCCCTTGGCCATCGAATGGGAACAAATGCACTCCTCGTATCGGGCAGTGTCGGCCGGGTTATGGGCCCAATCACTAAAGCCGTCAGTCACCCTGGCGCATGTCTTGACTTTGGGCGGAAGCTTCGTGGAGCAGCAGAGTCATTGTGTGCTTGCACAATAGCCTCTTGATCAGGCAGCGAGGCCAAGGCCCTTTGCCCAAGCATTCCGCGCCAGTTGACCAATTTTCTTCTCATGACTCCCACTCCCCAAGACATAGCCGATCCGACCGGATACGGAGTGGTACTTATTACGGCTATCTGTGGAAACCGATTCTAGTGGATGCCGCGCGCGCATGGAATATTGAGGCGTCGAATGTGACCACTCCCCAAGTGCAGCAGCATGAGGCTGCTGCCCGGCCGTGGCTGCACAGAAGGAAGCCGGACCAGAGATACTACCAGTACCCGCATCTGACCTGGTCACGCGTTCAAAATCTGACTCCTGGAAGCGAGGTTAATTCAACTCGGGCGGCTCTCACATGCGGCAAAAGTCCGCTCAAGAGGAGGAGAGTGGCAGGGAGAAGGGAAAGCTCGGTGCGTGCGTCGGGAAAACACAACATCGAGCCTACACGTGAAGCTTCGTAATTTGCTGCAGCCATCGAGTCACCTTCATGCGTGATGCTGAGTGTCTACCGGCCGGCCGGCTGTCGTCGCGTACTGGCTGTGTGTCTTGCACAGCCACATCCTGGCGTCAAGGGTTCCGTGTGAGTGCATACTGTACAGGCATGCACGGAGCACATACATACATGCGCTGACCACACACACCTCTCACACACACACGGACACCGACACCCTCCTTGACGCCCTATGCTCGTCATTTTCCCGAACTGACTACGAACGTTCTCACCAAACCACGGGCCATGGGATGGATGTGCGTACGCGTATCCCGCCGTGGCATGATGGGAGATCAGTGACGCCATTTGCTGGCGGTCGAGGTCGAGATTTCAAAGCGCCACGCGTGCCCATGCCTTTGCCACAATCTGCAATCCGTGTGTGGCTTGACAAGGACTACTGATGTTGCCACCGCGCCGTGTTGGTATTCGCAATCTCCATGTACACGCTGCTCCCCGACTTTAAGACGAGGGGGGTTACATATAATGAGACGGCCGCGGTCTTTTGCAGTCATGACCAAGTGCCGATTTGCCGGGGACAAGATCTCTGCTCTGTCGGTTCTCTGTCTTCTTTCATTTCTTTCCTTGCTCAACCTCTTGAGCAGTCCGACTCGGGCCTGGCAAAGCTTGTCGCAACGGTTCGTTTGAGCCAATTTCTGGCTCCTTCTCTTTCCCATACTCATACTAGTGCTATTTCCACGCGGTTGCACGCCACAGTCGTCCACACGCACCCGCACCCGCACCCACACCCACACCCACGAACCCACACCCATTCCCCACCCTTCCCTTCCTCCTCACACTCTACACAACACAATCGCTTCCTGTCCGTCTTGACTGGCCCTGGTCCCGGCCCCAGACAGGTCCAGTCAAAGCAAGCCCAGCCCGTACCCAACACCCTGGGCCTTTACCGTCGTATCGGTCAAGGTATCCGAGCCACAAGCCCAGCTGTGTCGCCCGGCATAGAGACGACGTCTTGAGCCACACTTGAATCCGAGCTGGGGTGTTGCTTCTTGCTCCTTTGGTCTCATACCTAAGTACCTACCTGCTCAGTACCTTACCTGCCTGCAGTCAGCCTGGTAGCACCAGCAGCTCTCGTTGGACACCACCACCAGCAGAGGGGAAGGCAAAAAAAAAAAAAAAGTGACAGACGGGCGACACAGGAGACTTATTTTGCTTCCTTCCTAGCTTCGGTCTCATCTTGTGCCTCGATATCCGGAGCACTGAAGAAGTAATTACGGCAACGCCCACCCCAAACCAATACCACCACAAACACCACCACCATCAGCACTACTAATACCACAAGCACCACCTCGACTGAACGCTCCAGTCCGACCATCCTATCGCCTGCACTGCACGACTCTTGAACGCAGTTCGGATCCCAGAGGTCTCAAAGGCACTATTGCGCTGCTGCCCCGGCCCTCCAGCTTCATGCCTGTGCCAACTGCCCCCACCGCTGAGACCGCCCGACTTACTCTTCGGAACTACTAATGCTCTGCCCACGGAAGGGGGGGGGAGGCTTCTTTCTTCTTTCCACACGTTCAGTGCCTGGAACTTCGACCTGCGTTCTCACTCTTCCCCTTCGACCTCTTGTAAATCTTATTTGACCATAACTCGCTCCCTTTCCCCCTCTCTCGTTGAAATCCAGTTTCGGCTTTGGTCTCCTGCCCTGCCACCACCTGCCGTCCACACTCATTCTACTCGCCGCGGCGCCAGGCACACCCGCCGAGGCCAACAACTGGCCTTGTCCGTTGCTCCTCGAGACTCATGCATTCACGACCTTGCGGGCATTCGTTAGGAATCAGCCCGCGGCCAAGACTTGTCTCGCACACTGATCGGCTGGGCGCCCTTCCACTCATCCATTTCACCGGGGATTCGGCGCAATATCGCGAGAGCCACGGATAGCTGGTCGCCGTCACCATGTTTCGACAAAGGTAAGAGATCATCACGCACATCGCACCTTCCAGCACGTCGACCCTCAGTCTATAGGATGGTCCGCAGCTACGGCCAGCATGCGAGCACCTTCTCTCATGTGACTATACACTCTCGTCATGCGGTATCCTCGCTTGTTCCCGTGCTTCTTCAACTCGAGGATACTCTTCATGCTGACAAGCTTGCTTTTCAGAACGAGCTCACAGAAACCAGGTGATGACCTGCTTGCCAACTTCAGGCAACAGTTCCCTGAAGTGTCGGCTGCCTCTTCAGAGGGCCCCGCCCCTTCAATAGCTCAAACGACGACGGCCGGCGAGCACTCGGCCGTCAACCTGCCTGCGCAGGATCACAGGTACGTGACCTCGCCCATTCATTCTCGCAGTGCATTTGGCAGGGCGCTCAGGTTCTCCTGCCGTCCCAGTCTTGACCGCAATCATGCTCTTCCTGAAAGCGGTATTGACTCAGACAGGATACAAAACGTCGATGATGACGCCTTCCAAGATCAAGATCCTACGCCCAGAGCGTCTCATGAACCATGGAGGTTCACGCCTTCCTTGCTGGACTCCAACTCGTATGCGTTTCATTTTGCGAATGCCCAACCAGGCTACTACACACCAACGCCTGGCGGAAACAACACCTTGTTCCACCCGCAAGCTGGCGACTTGCATACACCGAATCTCGCCGTCGGCGGTATTGGTACGCCTTTGTCAATGCCGAATTCTGGCGAAGCTCTGCACGCTGGTGCGGGCGTCATGGACCTTTCGGGCTTTCAGCCTTTACAGCCTCACCAATTTCATCACTTCAATCCGTTCATCGCTGGCGGGGCCCCTCAGCAACCCTATGCGCCGACATCGTTTCTGCACCAAGACACAGGTTATGAGACTATGGAACAGGATGGAAACGCACTGGAAGCACCTTCATCGGACCATGGAGTACCACTCGCGCCAACAGCCATTCAGCAGGACAAGTCGGCGAGTCAGATGCAAATCGCTCAGAGGCTCCCGCCTAACGCCGAGAATTTCCGCTTTCATTCCACACTCAACGCCCCGACAGCCATGATCAAGCGAGCCGACGAGATTCCCATCACGTACTTGAACAAAGGGCAGGCCTACACTCTATCTGTGATCGACACGAACGCGAACGTACAGCCAAGACCGGGAACCAAATATCGGACGTTTGTGCGCGTTTCCTTTGAAGAGGAGGAGCAGAGACAAAAGCCGAGCGTATGTTGGGGCTTATGGAAGGAGGGCAGAGGCTCCAACGAAGCTCATCATCGAGGCGGCAAGCTCCAAGCCGTTGAATATGTCGAATCAGCCCAAGCGGTCGATGCAGACGACAAGCGCCCGCGCATTGAGCTCGAATGTTCTTCATTTGACGGCTTCTGTGTGACTTGGACACCTGGAGCGAACGCGCCCCCCGAGGTCAACCTCGCTGTAAGGTTCAACTTCCTGTCCACGGATTTCAGCCACTCGAAAGGTGTCAAAGGGATACCTGTTCGACTATGTGCAAAGACCAGCGTCGTCACTGCTGCCGACGCGTCACCGAAGAACAAAGAGGCAAGTCCCGAGATCTGCTTCTGCAAAGTCAAGTTGTTTCGGGATCACGGTGCGGAAAGAAAGCTATCAAATGATATAGCCCATGTCAAAAAGTCCATCGACAAACTCAAGCAACAATTGGCCCAAATAGAGAGCGGCATCAAGGACGCCGGCAAGAGGAAGCGACTCAGCAGCGCCGCCAAGAGCAATGACTTGCAGAGACCCGGCAAAGTGCAGAAACATAAGAGGACGTGGTCGATGTCCTCAGCCAGTTCTGCCGGGGTAGGTGGGAGTCGACTGACGCTCGAGGAAGATTTGCAGGTCAAGCTTCAAACATTGCAGGATATGTTTACGAGTACCCGACCTCTCAGCGTCTTGTATTTGCGGGGCGAAGACTTGGACAATCCCGACTTGCATCCAGTTTCTCTTCCCGGCGACATGTCGCCCCCCACTAAAGTGGACGTTCGCGATGGAGCCAATTGGCAAGCCAGGAGCACCAAGTCCTCGATCACCGGGTCCATAGTCTCCCCTTCACCAAGTTCTTTGTCGCTCACGTCACAGACATCAGGCGCCTGGCAAACTGCCGCTGACAATGTGACGACGGGAAAATCGTTTGAGCAGTTGTCAAAGGTCACGCGCACAGACGAAACAGGCACTTTGAGCGGCTGGATTGAGGCACTCGGTGTAGATTCATCCTATCGATCCCCGCCGGAACAAGCTGAAAGACCGGTAGCCTGCTTTTATGTCAAGCGCAAGGATCGCACGGAGCTTGATCGACCAACGTACCACCGAGCAATGTACCTCTCGAAGCGTACGATTGAAGAGTTCAACGGGAGGATTGCCCACAAATGGGGGATCGAACCGGCCAAGATACTACGTTCTATTCACAAGGTCCACGGCGGCCTTGAGATTGAGATGGACGATGACGTCATACAGGAGCTCAAAGAAGGCCAAGACATGCAATTCGAGATTGACGAGGTATTTGAGCAGTCGACACACGCGAAGCGTGAATGGGAAATGTCGATTGACGGCAGCATGAGGGACGGCGAAAGCGGCGGACGTCCAACAAGGGGCTTTGTCTTGCGCTTCACCTGGTGAAGATTGCCAAGCAGCGTTCGAAACATCGGCTTGTTTGCCGGAATACAACTATCGAAGCTTGAATGTGCGGATGGAGGCAATGGCTGGCCGACTGTATACAACTGCGGACGGGGTCGACACCATCTGATGCGACTTGCAGGAATTTAATCTGGGTCTTTTAGCACGATTCAAATCAAACGCATACGACATGCCATTGACGATTCCCCCCGCCTGTTTCTGTTTTAGTCTGGCTTTTTCGACGACTCTGCGTAACGTGGTCTATTTTAATGGGGAGGAGATACCACTTGGATTTTTGAACACCTCCTGCGTGGCAAGCACGCATTGGCAATTTTGATGACATTTTGGAGAAGCAATACATTGGTAGCGATGGGCTGGACTTTGATGGATCAAGTCGAGATTTTCACCTTGCATTTGGCTGGGGAAGCCGTCGATTTGGTAGTATTTGTATTGGGCAATGGAAGGCGTTGTGGAAGGTTGGGCTGGCCTGGGGCTTGTTCGCGGAGGCTTCTCATGAGATTGGTTAGACTTGTACCAAACACAGGCGCCCTGTAACTTTTACGCATTCCTTGTTCATTCAAGGTATTCCGCATACGGCAAATATGGAACAGGGGGACGGCAGCCATCGAATGATGGATTGTCGCCACGATCAAGGATGACGACTGTTTTGGAAACAAAGCGACGATATTTAAAGAGATACATGGATCTGCGAGAGTGATGTTGGTCTTGGACGCTGTAAGGTAATATCGTCTGGATATTTTACAGTCCGTTATGCGGAGATACGCATAAAGTGCCCGGCTAGGTAGCAGTGGCGATGGCGCCGAGAGAGGAGGGGGCGTGGGGAAAAAGACGATGATGACTTGACGAGGTCGACGATTGGATCGAGGGCCTATCGCTTCAATTTTCCTCGACGACACCCTTTTTTTGGCGCCGAACTGTGTGTGGTGGTTGGAGGGAGCCAGCCGGGCAACAGGGCTCTGAGCGCATCAAACATGTGGAGGGTCATGGCACCACCACCAGCCCCGACATTGTACTATGCGCCATGAGATGACACGAGGGGAGGGGGGAGGCAATAAACATAAAAAAAGCATCAGATTGTGTGTATGTGTGTGTGTAAGTGCAGGCGTGGTGTCTGCCTGCCTGCCTGCCTGTCTTGTCTGTATGTATTGTACATGTTGTACGTGACAGGGGAGTCCCTCTCACGTCTTGGCGTTCTTGTCCTTCTCTAGTGCTTTGGGGGCTAAATTGCGTGGGCCGTGCGTTTTTTTTTCTGCGTGCCGTCGGTTCCATTTCGCCCCTCATCCAACCAACCCATGCCCGAAACTTTGCTCGCTCGTGTGTGTGTGCGTGTGTGTGTGTGGCTCGGCTCACTGAAGATTACGGAGGCTGAAGCGCGCGCGGGTTTTCGGGCGGTGTTTCGAGACCGAAAGGATTGATTGACTGTGCGGATACTGTGCTTGCTGTATTTGCAGTACATGCGAGATTTCCAGCGAGGAAAGGAATTTCCGGGGTGGGCTTTGCATTCGCATGTATGTATTGTATTGTATTGTACAGCACGCACGGATCCGTAAAGTATGCACTAATGTATCCGGGATGGATGCCGTCCCTTGTCCGTCCATCATCTCCCTCCCCTCCCCTCCTCTCCCCATTCCCCTTTCTCTTTCCCCTTGCCCTCCTGTCTATCCTCGGTAAGATAGATGGAGGGATGGGGGAGTGAATATATTTGCCCGCTTTATGGGATGTTTTTTGTCTTCTTTCTCTGGATCTCTCGATCGAGGGTGGATGGCTAGGTGGGTGGGTGCGTGGGTGGGTGTGGCTGTGTGTGGCTGGTTCTGGCGGTTGGCGTTGCGTGAACCATGGGTCAAGAAACAATGGGAATTACAATCAGGGCAAAGGGTTTTTTCTTTTCTTTTCGTGCTTACACTCGCATGGTGGGACGGTACCTTGCTCCCCAACTTGTCTGCCCAATCGGCTCATGACAGTCAATGATACCGTACTGGCTGTGAACGAGCGGAGGTCAGGACGGCTGCCCGCACCGAGAGGCGGGGGTGTTGAATCGACTAGCGAAGGAATGAGGTCTTTTCTTCGTCTGGTCATAAAACATTGTGTTTTGAATCTGCAGCACACGGCCATTCCTCTTTTTCTCTCCCCCCGCGCATGGTGAAGTGACCAGAAAATCCACCTTGTCAACTCGACTCGGGGGGGGGGGGGGGGGAAACAGACCCCCGCCACTTCTCCGAGTGTCTGGTTTCGTTTGGTGGCTTGCAACGGCTTTATTACGTGGCTTGGACGGCGTCTTCTTTTGACGCGGGAAGGCTTTCCAAGTTGGGGCGTTATTGTGACTGGGCGGCGCCGGGCTGCCAGACGGCAATGTATGTGCGCCAATCAATCACATGGAGCCACGTTGTGGCGGCGGCCGCGGCGCAGTTCTCGCCGTTCATTGGCGTCCAGCACAGCATCCTTTCCTGCCCGTATTGCTGCAGGCTCGGACCAGCCAGAGGGAAGAAAAAATCAAAATCAAAATCGAGGCTGAGGCAATTCCTGTACTGCATGTAGGAAGGAGAGCCTGTGGCTGACCGGCTAGAGAAGCCGTGAGGGGAGGATGAGGGGGCATGGGGGG
>JAPFUF010001231.1:0-14963 GCA_030780645.1 Aschersonia sp. MBC 508 | reverse complement strand
TCTCTCTCTCTCTCCCCCCCTGTCTCTCTCTCTCTTTGGGTTCGGTAAAGGGTCGTGTGAGAAAAGGTAGTGACTTACCCGGCGCCGCTGCTTATGAGCACAATCTCACCCGACCCTCTGGCGCGCATGGCCGGAAGGCAGGCCTTGACGGTGCGCAGCGGTCCGTAGAAATTGACTTCCATCTGCTGGCGGATCTCATCTTCGCTGGGAAAAAAAAGAGGGAAAATCGTCAATTCAATGAGCCGCTCATTTGTGAAATCTCGTTTTTTTTTTCAGAACGACCAGCTGGATATATATGCTCTGAGAAGAAAGAAACCCATAGCCAGAGATGGTGGATGTGGGTGTTTTTGTGTGTCTTGTTTCATGAAAAAGAAAAAAGAAAAAAAAAAGACGTACCTCGTGTCTTCGACGGCGCCCAAAAACGCATAACCCGCGTTGTTCACCAGCACATCCACCGGGTGGTCCTGCACACATTTCGAAAACTGCTCAGATGCATCCAGAGCGCCCGGATCGAGTTGTTGCCAGATGACGCCCCGGTCCGACAGTTCCGGACATGCTTTTTGCGCTTTGCTCACGTCGCGGCTCGTTCCGATGACTCGGTGCCCGGCCTGGAGGGCTTGCAGGGCAAGGGCCTTGCCGATGCCCGATGAGGCGCCCGTGATGAGCCATGTCGATATCTTTGCCGTCATTCTGATGCTTTTTTTGCCGCCCCCGGTGAGATGAACATGAGGTGTTTTTTTTTTCTTTTTTGTTTTATTTCTTTTTGGCAAGTCTTCTTTTCTTTCACAATCGGCGGTGTACGATTCATTGGTAAGGCTTATTTGCTTCTTATATGGCCCTGTTGGTGCCGGACTTTATGGACTTAAGCCTTGTGGACCGTTGCGCCGTGAATCCTTTTTATGTCCGGTTGTTCAGTTGGTTGCGAGGCGGGATTCACAGACAGCAAGCCTCGTTCGTCCAATTTCACAATACGACATGCTTGACCGTGTTCAAAATCACCAGCGGCTAGTTGCGGCGGGAAAAAATTTTCTCGCCTGTGACTGGAAATGGGTCCTAGGTGGTCAATCAGCAGGTCATCGTGAACAAGACCTTTGCCTCATAACCTCACAGGTGAAAGTGGAACTGGAGACGCGATGAGCTTCGATTTGACCCAGGAGCTAGCTACCTGGATCACACGGACGCGCGTGCAAACTTGCTCGGACTGACAAACAACGCTGCAGCCAATCGCCATCATCATCATCAGACAAACGTTTAGACCTCAATTTTACCATTGTCTTTCAGTGCTCGAGACTTCTTGCAGTTCCCCTTAGCAAGAAGCTGGAGATCATGCTTGGGCTGCCATGCTGCCATGCTTGAGTGTGATTGGCCAGGGCGGCAGGAAACTAGTAAAGTCACATCTCATCCAAGTCCCATCTCGCTGCATATAAGGCATGCCTATTACCATTTCACCCTGCAAGCGTACTGTGTGATGAACCGCATTACCCCACGGGGAAGAACCGAGCATGAGTACTGCCCAGAGCAGCGACTGGGGCTGGGCGTGGCTCGGGTCGGCGGGTTGATGTGGTTCCAATCGTCGCGCTGCCGCGGTGTGCTTCCTTTCCAACATGGTGAGGTTGCGACTTCATCTTTCGCCACCCACCAAGACCTGACCTGATTTCGCAGGGCAACACTTTCTTTGACTGGAAGCCGAGTGGACAACTTGCCTACTTCACGGATGAGACACCTGTCCGTCCTTGTCTCGAGCGGAGCTGGCCGTGCCGCACACGAGGGCACGCAATAGAATGTGTTTCTCGCGTCGGTGGCGCTGACGCGAAGCTCAGGCAGCGTGATGCTCTCTCCGTATTGGGCCGGTTTTCTCGCATCACACGAGAGTCAGTGGCATTGAGTGCATTGAAAGATGGGGCGCAAGCTGAGAGGCCAATTTGCATTCATACATGGGACGAACCCAGCTTGTTCCATGGCACATAACCAATCATCTGACAAAACGATGATGCGAGGCACAGTAGAGAATTTCAATATCATCTCTTGACGATGGGCTGCCTCAAGATGGTTGGCCCAACCCGTGGTCGATTCCGCTCAGTCGGTCCGACAAGAAGGAAATGCTGAGGAAATTCCATGTCGCGTCCTATAGGAAAATCCAGCTCGTCGGAAACGATTACACGGCATTTGCTCGCTTGGCTGTCTCGACTACTGCAGGCTGCATGTGTGTCAACGCATTCCGTGACGCATTGCTACCTACCCTTCCTTGATAGGCATTCCGCTCTTGGGTGCAACCAACTACTATGTAATTGCGAATCTTTCATCGTCTCATGCCGACAGATCACCTGCCTCTTGCCAAGACGCCTCTCCCGACGCGACTCACTCGTGCGTTGTCGGGCACGTCGTTGTTACACATCTGCACACAAAAGCGCTCGATCCGAAGCAATGAAACCACATCCTGGACTCGGCTGTGCCTTCGTCCGAGCAGGCTGCGTTGGCGTCCTCGCGGAAAGCAAGACGAGCCTTTGCCTGATGGAAGATTTGCAAGATTTGCAATGCCGAGTGTTGCATCATTAATCGACGGAGTATCATCGAAGTGTACTTCCGAGGAACGGAACCCGGTAAACGCCTTTGCCGTTTGCTTGCCCCTAAAGAACACCACGCTTCGATGCTCCGTGCTCTCAGAAGTGGAAGCCCGCCTCGAGAAGCTCGGTCAGCTCGAGGCTGAAGCAAAAGGAAAAAGCGAGCTACCGCGCAGCACAACTTTGCATGCGCCCGTGCGTCCATACAATCGGCCAGAATCTCGGATTTACTGGGTGGGAAATCCTCATTTTGGGACTGCATGAGCAGCGCGCAGGAGATTCAGAATTGCACGCAATCATGGCAGGATTCTGAATGCGCGACCGGGAATGACGCGCACACCACTTCGCGGGCTGTGGATCAGGCAGCAGACGGCCGAGCTAGAGATTTCTGTCGGAAATGAGCGACAACACGCGACCAGTGAGCGTCGGACAAGAATCATTCGAATACCCTCATGTGACGATCATTGACGAGTCGCCTCATTCGTGCTATACCAATGATGCGATATCGTCCGCATCCCAACCATGGTGTGCGTGCTGCTCGCCGAAATGGAATCCCGCCTTCACGTATGGAGTACAACACGAAGTCCTGGGCGCGTCGATGCTTGATTGACCACGGCAGGAGGAGCACCGGCGTTGGGGCTGCGTGCCAGCCCTGCGCCGAGTGGAGGGGGGCTATGTACTGACATTGCACAAGCAGGCAGCAACATGTTGGTGGCCATACTAATCGGTCAATGGGAGTGAAGATGGCTCCCACGTTTTGGCTGATAGGTTCCTGTCAAGCCACAGACCGAGGACACAGTGCCCCAAGATGCTGACGCAGAGTAGCACATGTCGTTTTCCGCTCACAGCGTCCAGGCGAAAGCTCGGCGTTTTCGACATGTTCTGAGCCGATGCAATGCATACTGGTGCGACGTGGCTCCGCTTGTTCCTGGGAATCCGGAGGCACCAATGGCTTGATGGGAGCTTCGCGTCGGATGATGCATTCGTTGAACATCCATCATTGAATCTCACGCGGAGGCGACGAAGGCCACGAAGCGACGTGTACGTGTACGACAATCTCGCAGGCTCGTGATTTCAGAGGCGTCCGCCCATTGTCCAGTCTGCGTTTCTCGCCGCGAGGATCTGACGGTTTTGATGCACTCCCGCCCCAGTCTCAACGGCTGGTGGTTATTTTGGAGATTCCTCACTCTTTCCATGATGCCAGCAAATCTGCCTCAGTTTCTCGCGCCCGCGGTGGATGAGAGGTCGTTGCCGAAAGATCAAACAAGATTGACCACCCCATCTCTGGTTTCTTGGCGTAGGTAAGACCACCTCCATCCTGGCTCGGAGATGTGGCGGCGGCACGATTCTGATTGGAGCGAGTGGTTCTGCCTTGGTTGCAACAAACTGGGCTTGGTCTCCGGCGCCCGGTCAACTGGCTGGGAAGCGACGTATCACAAAGGTCGCCGCCCTCTTTGTCCACGAAGCGTCCTGGCCACGGCATGGTATCTGCTTATGTCGGGAGTTAGACGTGGCGCCAGGCGGTATTGTCAATTCTCCATCGGTTATTTCGCCAGCCATCGCTGGCAAGAATGGATGGACTCGACGCGTGGTTGTAAGCTGACCCTTGTCCGCGAAACATGATGAATTGTTACGTCACCATATGCCGGGCTCCTTCTCCATAGGTGGTTTTTTTCTTACAACGCTTTGCAGGAATGGCTGGGTCGCACGGGCACGGTGGACCTGCCGAATGAAAGCTCTGGAAGCTTCAGGGAGCCAGAGCGGGCCGCAGCAGGCTCGCAGCCGAGTCTGGTCTCGAGTACTTGCATGCATGCACGCGCATCGCGTGTCTGTTCCGTGCACAAGCCAGTTTTTGTCGAGGCTGTTTGGTCGCGTCCTTAGCTCCTCAGGCTATTATCGGGTCCGCCTCTTGGTATTGATCATCTCTGCTTTTCTTCCTCTTGGGCTTCATGGCGATGGTGGCTGAGGCCAGAATGCCGACCCCGCACCCTTTTGGGCTGCAGGAATGCCAACAGCCAACCTGGCCCTTGCCGGCCGGTGGCTCCAGGTCTTGTGCTCCGCACATACCGTAGTGTACAATTCAAGCAGTTGAGGTTCAGTGGACCGTGGCTCCCTGTGGCTCGATCCACCCAGCGAAGCCGCATCCGGGCCCGATGACCCCCTCCCCTGGGCCCTGCGACAGATTCGATTTTGAGCTCGGGAGCCTTGTTTTTTCCCCTTCCTCCCTCTTCTGATTTGACTCGTGCGCGCGGAAAAAAAAAAAAAAAAAACCTGATATCTCGAAACACGTGGACGGCCCAGCACGCCTCTTCGCTCAAATATCTGTAATTGTCCTACCCCGTCAGCAAGACACACGATATATAAGACACACCTCTTCCCACAACCTTGAGCTATATTTCGGCCGCCTCAGGTGCACCAGCAAGATACCACCAGACCCATCTGCTCCGCATGCACGACTGAGCTTCCACACCTGTCGGGTGAGCAGGCACCGGACCATCGAATTGCCACCCAGCTTCGACTCTGTAAATTGCTTCATCCACAAGCAGACGGCTCCTGTGTGTCGGAGCTCTCGCAAAAGTCAACATGACCGTCTTCGTTTGCTCACTGTAAGTCTTGAGCCGGGCGCTAGCGCCGTCTTGGGTCATCTATCGATTGCGCTGACCGTCCTCCCTCGACCAGCTTTCTCCCCAAAACCATCCAATTCAACTTGCCCGGCACTCCGTCCCGCAGAAACACGTTGCGTGCCCGGCCAAAGACGACGATAGCACCACCGCAACCAGCCAACACTACTGCCGCAGCCACGCAGCCGAGCCTATTTGACCCTCGCCCCGTCATCACACCGCCGCACACTCCCACTGGCGAGTCCGATTCTCCAGATCCGTTCGCCAACGAGGATGGATTCCGCATCCAATTCCCGCACGAGCTCGGATCCACGGACGAGATAGCGTCGAGATGGGGATCACGAGCTAATCAGCCACTCTCTCGCGCCAACTCGCCTCCGCCCGCGGCCCTCTTTGAGCGTAACAGGACGCTTGAGAAGGCCCGCGAGCTTGGCCGCCGAGGGCTAGTGCAGCCAAAGACGCAGATGCGTAGCGACAGTCATGACCGCGTGTTTTCCTCTGCGCCATGGAGAGTCGTCGACGCAGATCAAGGTAACGGCGGGCTGCGGAATGCCGCCGAAGCAGCAGCTCGAGATGGGAAGCTCGGAGACTATACCTGGATCGGCACCTTGGGCATGCCTACAGATGCCCTCGATGGGACCCAGCAGAAGACGGACATTGAGGATACACTGGCCAACACGTATGACATGCTGACCGTGTACTGCTCAGACAAGGACTTTGACGGTCATTACACCCATTTTTGCAAGCAGATCCTATGGCCCGTCTTCCATTACCAGATCCCAGACAATCCGAAAAGCAAGGCGTACGAGGACCACTCATGGAAGTATTACGTCAACGTCAACCAGGCCTTTGCCGACAAGATCGTCCAGAACTGGAAGAGAGGTGATGTCATCTGGGTGCATGATTACCACCTGCTCCTTGTCCCGGGTATGGTTCGCAAGAAGCTGCCCGATGCCAAGATTGGCTTCTTTCTTCACGTTGCCTTCCCATCTTCCGAGGTTTTCCGATGCCTGGCAGTTCGAAAAGAGCTACTCGAGGGTATGCTTGGGGCCAACCTTGTCGGCTTTCAAATCCAGGAATACTCGCGACACTTCCTGCAAACATGCAGCAGAATTCTCAGCGTAGAGGCCACTCCAGAAGGCATCGAAATGGAAGACCGTTTCGTCGACGTCATCAGCACCGCCATTGGCATCGATCCAATCAGCTTAAACAAACACCGGGGCGAACAGGACGTGCTTCGATGGCTGAATATCCTACAGGAGAGATACAAGGGCAAAAAACTTATCGTGGCTCGAGACAAGCTTGACCACGTGCGTGGTGTTCGGCAGAAGCTTCTGGCCTATGAATTGTTCCTCAACAAGAACCCTCAATGGCGAGAAAACACAGTTCTGATCCAGGTGGCCCTGTCATCCAGCCAAAATAGTGACCTGGACGCCACGGTGTCGGATATCGTCACGCGGGTTAATTCCTCGTGGGCCAACCTGGCATACCAACCCGTCGTCTATCTGAAGCAAGACATTGACTACGCCCAATATCTCGCACTGCTGACCATTGCGGATGCCCTGATGATTACCAGTCAGCGCGAAGGGATGAATCTCACGTCGCATGAGTACATTTTCTGTCAGGACGGCAAGATCTACCCCCAAAGCAAGCACGGCTCGCTCATCCTCTCGGAATTCACCGGCACGTCTTCGCTCTTCAGTAAAAGCGAGCTTTCGGTCAATCCATGGGATTATCGTCAGTGTGCCGACGCCATCCAGGAGGCCTTGGAAATGGGTGCGGAAGAGAAGCAGACCCGATGGGAAACGTTGCACGAGTCTGTTGCCAGGCATACTGGTTCCCACTGGTTTGGCGAGCTGCTCACCCACCTCGATCGGGCCTACGAGGAACAGCACAAGAGAGACCAAACTTCGGTGCCCCGCTTGTCGATGCAGGACGTCTCGAGAAAATACGAGAGATCGAGCCGTCGGCTATTCATGCTGGACTATGAGGGCACGCTGGTCAGCTGGGGCCCCGTCAACCAAATCATCCCCGTCAGCCCGCAGCGGACTCTCGACGTCCTGAACGACTTGCTGCTTGACGAGCGCAACATTGTCTACGTCACCTCGGGCCGTCGGCCTGAGGAGATCTACCATGTCTTCCGCCGGGTTCCCGGTCTCGGTCTCATCGCCGAGAACGGTTGCTACATCAAGGATTGCGGCTCGGAGAAGTGGGTAGAAATGTCGGACGGCGTGCACATTGACAATTGGAAGACGTCTGTGAAGGAGATTTTGCGATACTACCTCGAACGGACTCCGGGTGCAGAGATTGAAGAGCGCCGCTGCAGCATACTGTTCCACTATGACGGCGCGGAGGATCAGGAGGCCGCAGCCCGCCTCGCAGCCGACTGTGCCAGTCACGTCAACGATGCGTGCGAGTCGTTGAAGGTCCACGCGGTCGTCCTCGAAGGGACCATTGCCGTGGAGCCTTTGGATTGGAACAAGAGCACGGCCGCGCAGATAGTCTTTGAGAAGCTCAACCACGACACCAGCCGGGACGACGGGGGCAAGAAGCCCGTGGACTTTCTCATGGTTGTTGGGGACGGCAGAGAAGACGAAAAGGTCTTCAAGTGGGCCAACAAACTGCATGAGAGCAAGGTCGTGGACAATGTCATCACCGTGAGTCTTGCCAGTCGCAGCACAGAGGCGGCGTCGACCCTCACGCAAGGAGTCAGCGGTAAGTTGCTTTCCCATTCAGTCCACGATTGAGTCGAGCATCTCGGCTGACAGGACTTTTTTCCCTCCAGGTGTACTCAGCTGCCTCCAGCGCCTCGCATCATCATAGCACGGAATCGAACCCTCTCAAATGACGGCCTTTTCTCCCTTTTGTTTTCATATTTTTCTTTGGTCAAACCAGATTGTCTTTCATAGCTTTGCGTGGCGTTTTGGCAGAGCGTAGCATCAGACAGAAAGAACTGCCAAGCAAGCCACATTTCTTTTTTTTTTTTTGGACTGCGCTGAACAGATAAAGGCATTGGGCCATGGGCCCTTTGCGAGTTGACCAAATTCGATTCGTTGCCACTCATGTTTCTTGACTCGATGACTGGACAGAAAGGCGATGGGGGATTGCAAGATACAGACTAGAGCCTTGTGAAGTACGATGCGAAATACAAACAAGCCCGTAGATGTTTTCACACACGACAAACTTGTACCCGGTGTCTCGGGACGTGTATTCATGTGTGTTGCGCTGACGGCTACGAATGGAAAGCGACTCGGCTGGCTCCACCTGCGAGTATACGAGTCCTGGCGACGCGTCCCGGGTAGCGTGTTCGTTGTTGGGGTTCGGTCAGCCAGCCCCGTTTCTTCTCGAGATTTCCTTGTGGCCGGCCCTCTGAGGTGAGGGGGCGGGTGGTGTTTGATTCATCGAAGTGGCGGCAAGAAGAAGAAGAAAAGAAGCAAAGAAGAACAGAAAAGGGGTAGAAATAGAATAGTAGATGACATGAAACGGCAGAGCCGAGCCGAATATGCCTCCGGCGGCCCTACCGGGGGTATACTGACTCCCCTTGCACTGCATCGTGATGGTCACTAGTCTTCGATTCAAAATCGAAAGAAAAGGCGGTACATGCGCGAGCAAGCCGTGTGTTGCCTACCAGGCATCCGAGTCTCAATCGTGGATCCTTGCTGGCATTTCGATCTCGACTGGCCATGATGCATCAGATGTTGCTGCTGCTGGGTGAGTGAGTGAGCGAGCGACGAACATGAACCGTCGTGATGGCGATTTCATGTTACACAAAGTAGACAGCGTGAGCAGGTGTCTCGAGGGGCTGTTGTTCAGTGGAAACGATCAGATGACCACCATGAGGTATTAATTACACTGCGTGCTTCAGAATTGCTCTCAAAGATGAATATCCACCGAACGAGTCCAGCGGATAGATGGAGGGCTTTTCTTGTTCAAAATTTGACGTCTAGCAAGTTTTTTTTGCAAAATACGCGGGGGCTGTCGATGCCGCCTTTCACAACAAACCTCCTCCGGTGGGTGCGATTGCTGCCCCCAGACGGTTTCATCAGTTTAGGGTAGCGGTTTTTTTTTTTCCAAAGGTGGCGAATGACGCGCCCGATGCAAGTCAGCGATTCATCCCATCTTTGCTGTTGCTTGCCAGCCGCACAAATTCCGCATGGCCATTCATTGGCTTTTCTTGCGACGTCGCGAGCGGTCCGAGCCGTCGTCGGGATCTGGACCTGGTAGTTATTACGTTGAAGTTATGACTGGTTTTGCTGCGTCACGCTTTTGTCGGATCTTTTCAACTCTCATGGTGAACTTTTTTTTTCTTCCTTTTCTTGCCTTATTCCATGCCTCACTGTCGCTCGCGTCATGGTGGATAGCGCCTGCTCGGTCAGTTGGAGTGCTCTTGTGCGCGTACGAAGAGGCAGCCGCAGAAACGCAGCAACGATGCGAAGGAATAAGGGGAGATGTGCTGCACGGATGATCCCGTTCAATCGCAATCTGCCATTAGAGGCTGGAGGTAATCGCACTGCTGATCGATGGTAATCGTTTTTTTTTTTTTTTTTTTTTTTTTTCTGAATCGGTCGTCAGTGTGCTCCTTAAGGCCAGGGCCCACGGACTGGTACGCGGTGACATGAGGAACAGTCTGCGGGCGCTCAGCGGGTGCCCATGATCCCTGATAGAGTCATGTCTGAGCCTCAAGACAAGAGGGATCGGCGAAAGCTGGCCCATGTCCGCACCTGAACGTTGTGATGCGAGGGTACAGTTTCACGCACATGCCGCTCATCTTATTGCGTGGCTCTCGGTGTCGTGTTGCCGAAGAGGGGACCTTTTCATTCAAGCAGAGAAAGGCTGCGAAGCCAGCCAGTATCCACACGCAACCTTTTCTGGGGAGGCAACAAGTATTGCGTAAAAATTCTCTTCGGCCTCTGATTTCCCAATTGTCATGGTCGCCTGGTACGGTCAACTCTCTCGTAAGATCGCCAATGCTGTCTAATAAGAACGACGCCGATCACAATTATGGACGCTTAAGGCTGACATGCTTTGCTCGGCCCAGAGCGTAAAGATGAGGGAGGGCTTTCACTGCTAGGCCAAGGTGGCTTCCTGATGGCAGGAGGAAGGGGAACAACGGCCTCAGCTTCCGCGCCAGTCACCTGCGGCGAGCGCTGCATTCCTAGTCTGTGCTCCGTCAATGTTTCGGGCATGGAACAGAGACGGGAGATGGTTTCTAGGGAACTCTACCCCATTCAGTGGTGCACAGATATTTTTTTACGGCGTCCATTTCCCCCCACGTCCGAAGCAGAGGTAGTCACAAAGCCACATGAGAGACGTTGAACGATGCTTCTGAAGTTCCTGGTTGGCCTAGGGAGGTCATCGACGATGAGGGCGTTAGTTTCTTTACATCATCTCCATTACTGATGAAAAGAAAATAGCAAAATTCGCATGCTTTGGACAAGCTGAGTCAGTCTCGCATCACGCCCGCTGCCGCGTCGCGAGGCCAAGACGAGCCGTTTCATGCCCGAGAGTCCAGCGTGTATGAAGGGCTGCATGGGCAGAGTCGTGCGTATGACGTGTGCTCAGTCGATTGCAGCCATACAAGGTGTGACGTGTCGGCTTTTGTCCACTAATGTCGAACAGACAGTAAAGACAGCAGCTGAGGGGTGCTCCGGTGGGCCACCTGAGGTTGGGGGCAGCAGCTGAGGGGTGCTTTCTTCATGGAGTGAACCTCTCGACATGGAGCTACGAAATGGTCCTTCTCTCTGACTACGATGTGTTCGTGACCAGCTTTTCAGGGCCAAAGTCTTGTGTGCTCACGCATATGTTTCTCCCATGTCTGACGATCATCAAAGAGATCGCCTGGCTGATCACAATCCTCAGACAAAACAAATGTGCGGACCCAAGTCGCATACGTTCCAATCCCTAAGGATAGGTTATTTCAGAGCCAAGAGAAGACGGATCCATCATGACCTCATCAGGGGATATATGACGGCAATGACTCACTCCAACGCGTCAAATTCATACCCAGACTGAGCAGAAGTGTCGAGCGAGAATCGTGTCAATGTGTTGCGTTGCGCCAAAGAGCCTTTTGTTTTAAGCGGCGAATGAGAACGAGTCAGGCGGTTCGAGGATGCGACAGACGGATTGCCCTCTGTTAGTCTTCTCACTTGTCTTTGCCGTCGTACTTCAAGCAGCATCTTGCGTCTGACGAGCAAAGGTCCGGCCAGCCTTGCCAAAAGAACATCGCTCGTCTTGGAAAAGAGCTCGCGGATCCGTAGTCGTAACTCAACAAGCAGGGCCGACTCTGTCCTTGCACCTCGGCTGGCCAATATAATTTTCCTTTGGACTCCCTGGAGCTGGCCAGGATTTGACACGGCTCGAAGAAGCGCTAGTACCGCAGGCACGCGTCTCGTTGCACGGGTGATGGGATCAGCTGCAGAAAGTGGAAGAATAATTCATCGTGTAACCCAGGTTGGTGTGTCCGTACCGGCGGATTCAGCTTGCAGATACCTAAGCACATACACCAGAGTACAGAGGGCCCCCTTGGCACTTCGCTCTCGGCAACGATTCGAGCCAACAGAGCTTCGGACTGTGTGGTAGAGACGCTGGGAATGACCCAAATACGCGCCGAAAAGCCGGCCCGGAAGGAAGCCTCTGCCATCGTGGCTGCAGAGAAACGTGGCAGGCGCTCGCAACGGGCGAACGGACGGCGAGCCAGGCTACACGTGTGCAAGGTGTCGCGCGCGAACGTGAGCACAAGATGTGGATTTCATCATGGAGGTGCATGTAGCGAGCTTTGGAGAACTAGGCTTTCAAGCAATGGCGCCTTGGCGAGTAGGGACATACATCACAGCGCCTCGCAGCCATCCACACAAGACCAAGTTCACAATCAACCCAGAATTGCTTTTCGAAAAGCGCTGCCTGCGCGCGACGTAGACTAATAAAACTGCAACTCTTCTCTTTCCGAGGGGCTGTTTGCGCGTGACGATGCTACTTCTTACGACGGCTACAAACCAGAATGCTCTTCGAAAGGAGTTCGTTCCTACGCGAGAAAGAAGGCGGAAGAAGGGGAGAGCCTGATTTTCCCTGACCAGTTATGATTCAGAGTGCTTCTCGAGGGGGGGGACCCTTGCGCGTGACGGTGACGGAAATCTCGGTGGCGGCGCGGACGCCCGAGGCGGTGAAGAGGGCCAAGGTGCGGTTGTCGGGCGCGTAGGTGCGCAGGCTGCCGGGGGGCGAGACGGTGAGCTCCCAGCCGTGGGGGAAGCGGGACGGGGGCAGGATGAGCTCGGTGGGCGCGGCGACGGCCGGGTCGGCGCGGAAGCGCAGGCGGAGGGTGGCGTCGGGCTCGGAGAAGCCAAAGGCCAGGGGCGTGCCGGCGACGGCGGCGGGATAGGGACGGCTGTAGTGGCGGGCGAGCTCCGGGTGCGGCTTGCCGGTGGCGGGGTCGTAGAGGTTCTCGTAGGCCCAGCCGATCCACGAGACCATGTGGGCGTCGGTGGCGGCCATGGCGTCGGCGAGGCGGCGCATGTCGGCGGGGGAGCCCATCCAGAACATGAGCTCGGTGAGGACGCCGGCGGTCCCGAGGCGCTCGCTGTCGCGGCGGCGGTTGCGCAGGGTCCAGGCGACGGGGCCGAGCTGGGGCGGGGCGTAGTAGTGCCACGAGTGCACGCTGCGGGCGCCGTCGCCGAGCGGCGCCGAGCGGAAGCCCGAGAGCACGTCAAGCGTGGCGCCCTCGAACCAGACGAGCGTGTGGTTGTCGACGGCCCGGATGCGCCCGGCCGCGCGGTCCCACAGCGCCGCCAGCGCCCGGTGGTCCGCCACCCCCGGCACCAGCAGCGCCGGGTCCGCCCACACGTCGCCCACCCACGGCTCGTTGAGCAGGTTGTAGCCCACCACGTTGCGCGCCCCGGCGTAGCCCGACGCCAGCCGCTGCCAGTACGCCGCGAAGGCGTCCGCGAGCCCGTCCTCGTTGCGGTACAGCCGCCCGAACGCGTTGCTCAGCGCCACCGACGTGTAGCTCAGCGCCCAGTCCACCGACCCGCACACCGACCGCGGCGTCGGGAAGCCGTCCCCGTCGACCGGGAACGGCCGCAGCTTGTTGAGCGGGAAGGGATACCGCAGCCAGCTCGACACCCAGTCTTTGCGGGCGAACCACTTGTGGTAGCGGCAAACGAATCGATCAGCAATTGGGGGGGTTTTTTTTTTTTTTTTCAGGGAAGAAGGACGAGAAGAAACAAGAGGGAAAGGGAAGAGAGCCACCGAGGAAGGGGAGAGTGTACGAAGAGGAAGAACAAGAAGAAGAAGAGGAGAAGCCAGAAGAGAAGCAAAGGAGATGAAGATGAAGAATAGAAAGAAAAAGACTACCCACATCCGGCACCCCGTGCCCGCAAAACTGCCGCGCCAGACAGTCCTGGTGCACGTCCACCAGCACGTACAGCCCGTGCTCCTCGGCCAGCTTCGTCTGCCGCCTCATAATCTCGAGAAAGGTCTCGTTGTACCGCCCGCGCGCCGTGGGCTCCGCGCCCGCCCAGCTGTGCCCGAGCCGCACCACGTTGAGGCCCAGGTCGCGCAGGTTCCGCACGTCCTGCGCGCCAAACGACGGCGTCCCCGGCACCCACGCCGCCGGCCGGTGCCACGGCGCCTCCTTCATGACCACGTTGGTCCCGTGGAAGAAGCGCGTGCGGCCAAAGTCGTCGACGATCTGGTTCGTCGCCTGGTTCACGCGCCGGATGCGCGCCATGCCCGGGTGCGCCTTGTACCAGGCCCGCGCGTCTTGGGCGAGCACGCCGCCTGCATCGAGCAGCAGCAGCAGGAGGAGCGGTAGAAGTGCCGTCCACCGCCCGCCGGTGGTGGTGGCGGTGACGGCAATGGTGGCGAGCAACATGTCGTGTGTCGGGCTGTCTTATCTCTCTGTCAAAGCCTTTTTGCACTTGTGGTATGACCTGCGTGCCGAGCCGGGAGAAAGGGACTAAAAAGAGAAGAACAGAGAGAGAGAGGGAGGGGGAAAACGGCAAGTCAACACAAAGGGGCGGCCATCACATGGCATATAAGGCGGACAGTGCTTCGTCTTCTTCTTCTTGCTCCTCTGCTGCTGCTGCTGCCGCCGCCGCCGCCCCTGCTGCCGTGAACCCCATCGTCGTGCCGTCCGCTGCATCAAGCTTTGCGTCTCATGCGCGGGAAATGGGCTAAATGCTCATGCCCGCCGAAATGCGTGCCAGGGCCCGGCGCTTTGCCATGCCCTTTCCCCTCCCCCTTCCCGCCCCCCCAACACACAAGCATGCTTCCTTCAAGTGCGAGGGCGTATCTTTCGGCAATTATGCCATGCGGGAGCGGCCCTTGCCTCTTATCATATACGTCGCCTCGTCTATAGGTTACATGCACACATGATATGCTGTACCGGATATGGCTGTGGGGACATTCGAGGGCCTCGTGGACGTGGTTCGCCCGACCAGACAAGCGGCCGAGCTGGTTCCCCTTCCCCCCCCATTCTCCCCTCCTGCCAGCCGGGGTCAATCCGGGGATAGACAGCCAAGTTTGTCTGACGTCGTCGGCCAGAACTTTGGTCGGGCGTATAAATGGAAAATCTTCGCGGCGCACCTGATCCGCCCGGCCGGCCGAAGGGGCGGTGACGATGTGTCACGATACAACGAGTCAGCCAGCTACCTACACAGCGCACACGCGTGCTCGGGACGCGCGAGCGAGCCCTGAGCAAAGGCGGCTGCGTGGGTTTCCGGCGTCAGAGTGTGTCATTGCTGTACCAATCGCTCGCCTTGAGCAGAACAAAAACCCCCCTTTCCCC
>JAPFUF010001229.1:0-11457 GCA_030780645.1 Aschersonia sp. MBC 508 | reverse complement strand
GTTAGGGGGGGAGGGGGGTGAGCGGTAGCCACGGGCCACGAGCATCCATTCGATCCCAGGCCCGTCACCAAACGCCCGTTTTAGTGGCGGGCGTCCGCCTAGGCAAAAACAGCGCTGTCGACAGGATGGATGGGGGAAGGGAGGGAAGGCGAGGAGGGAGGGGGCTGACATGGCCGTGAATTGCTGGAGAGCACGAAATAGAAAGGAGGCGAAAAAGAAAAACGACAAACAGATCGGGAGCGAGGGATAGAGACCATCATCATCATGATAGGCGAAGATTCGTCTCATTTTTTTTTTCCCTGGCCCGGCCCGTGCTCGATTCACTCGGCGAGTATGCTGGCTTCAACAGCAGATGTCCTCGGACCTTGGCTTCAACCTCAACGAAGCAAACTTCCAATCCCTATCTCTCGCCAGTGATGCCTGCCTGGCTGGAGCTGGCCGTCTGGAGTGGATTCCTGTCCCGTGTCCTTGTCGCATATGACTGGCTCTTTGCCGCCCGGCTTCCCCAGCCAGGCCAGTCCGTCTTCCGTCAAGTCGGTCTGGATACCGAAAACCATTCCATCTTTTCGAGTCTCGAATGCCAGTAAATGCTTTGACTTGCCTCGCTTGGTCGCCTACGAGACGCCAGGTGATCTCCAAGGGTTGCGCTCGGGTTGGACATATCCCGCAGTCCCAAATCAATACAATGCCATGTTCACTCGAGTCGGTCCCGCACTCAGGCAAGATCCTGTAGCTCCCTTCTCTTTAAGTGCGCAGTACGGAGTAGCGGCCCTTGTTCATCACATCGACCCCGTCCGACACCAGCCTCAGTGGATTTTCCACACCAAGTCGTCACAAGACACTAACCCCGAGCTCGGGCAGCCCAGAGTCCTGAGGACATTGTCGCTGGTCTCAGACGCCCGATTCTGATGAGGGGTCTGGTAGGTGAACAAGTGGCAATGGAAATGATGGCTCTTACCGTGTTCGATATACGTTCTTTTGGATGCAGACATTTATCGGCTATACATATTGTAGGGACTTGGATCTTGTTGTGCAGTCATAGAATTCTTTGCCTAGAGCACAGGTTTACAACTGTCAATGTTGCTCGGCGTGTTCCAAAACCCCGGCGCTCACTCCGTGCTCCGTAAATCGGTCGTACATGCATACTAGGCACATAAGGTATGTACATAGTATTTAAGAACAAGATACGTCAGATGCTAGTTCACGCACCGTAGCTCTGCAGAAAAGACGGGCTTGTCGGCGTTGATGCAAACCGCAGACCAGGGCTCAGGTACCACGCTGCATCTCAGAAATGCACATTAGCAGCCCGTTTGTCCTTCTGGTCGAAAGAACCCTGCCACCATTGTTTCTCCAAGATCGCTGCGAGTTTCCTTTCGCCGCCACGGCCGCCCCCGCTACACTGCCCCCCTTCCCTGCCCTTCCCTTTCCCCCTTGTAGCGGTGTCTTCGTCTTGAACCATGTCTAGCAACCATGCGGAGGAGGTTGGCTGTCCATGTGGACAAAGGCTTGGCCGCTATTAATATGGGGTACGATGCGTGCAGGTCTTCGACGGGACCAAGCTCCACTACCACTTCTTTTTCTCGAGAGCGGCCGGCCAACTTTTTTGTCGACGGCAGGGGTCCGCGGCGCGGCGGGTGGAGTGAGGGAGCGGGAGATACTGCATGCATGTTCTCCATATTGTGCATGCCCTTGTCGGCAGGAGTTCACCCAGCCAAAAGCGAAGAATGCTTCGCTCATTGTACATGTTTGGAAGCCGATGCCGATGTATACTGGGAATTATTAGTGATTCGGTCTCTATCCAAGGCGTCGAAATTTGTATTCAAGAGATTAAGGCCAGCGTTTTTCCTCCATCATGACCGCATCGCCTCGCAAACTCTGCGTAGTGCGTCGTGGTGTTCAATCTTCGGTTTTGCGCATGGGAGCCCGCGTTGGGTGGAGCGAGGTGGTACCGGGGGCTGCATTGCAAAACGGTGCGGGTGAAAATTAATTGAGCGACTTGAGAATCCTGAGGCTGGGGGGTCTCGTTGTGGTGGGAGGGCCTTCCCTTCGTGGCCAGTACCTCCATCATGGACCGACAAACGATGGATTCGGCCAGCTGGCTTCAGACGGCATGGGTTGGCAATCTCGCCCGGCCAGCCCTGGTCCCCTTGATCTGCCTTGATCTGTCTGGCTCGGCTCGGCTCTGACATGACCAGCGTGCTGTGTCTTGTGTGGGCAGCCGTAACATGAGGCGGCGGACGAGCCGGAGGCGCGAGCTCTTGTTTGTTCTTCGTCCCTGTGCCATGTGCTTTTGCGGCCCCTCCCTTCACAGGAACAAGAGCTATTGCCGCGGTTTCAATCCCTTTTTTTTTTTTTTTTTGGTGTTTGTTTTGGGGAGAAGAGGGAGGGAAAGGGGGGGGAGGCGCTCTTGCCAACGTTTCCTCCTGGCGCCACAGGAAATCCTCCGCCCATCGCCCCCACCCAGCCCTGCATCGCTCTGCACTGCACTGCGCCTCGTCTTGCTTTTGCCTTGCTTCACCTCTTGCCTTGCATTTGCATTGCTTTTTCGCCAGCGTCTGTGCTTCTCTTTAAGGGCTTACCATTGTACAAGATCTTGCTTCTGCTGCCGTCTCCCCTCCCCACTATCGACCATGCACCGAGTCGATACTGAGGCAATGAGGCTTGAGCTTCTGCGAAGGCTTGCCGCTTTGGGCCAAGACATGGGATGCATGTGCGGGAGCGGCTGTAAGGTACAAATATGGAATGAGGCGTATGCCACTAAGGCCTGCAACCCAAACAATCGTGTCTCGACCTAGGTATTGAACGGATCACTTTTTAGTGCGTCTCTCAACGACGTTGAAACTCTACTGTTTTTCGCGCGCAGTCTATGCAGACGTGGCATCGACCTCATGTCAGCATTCAGATGAGGCTGAGCGCACATGTCAGTCCTTTCACTACGGACCAAGCACCAAGGCCTGTTGGGCCTGTTTCCGGAATCGAACACTTCGAATGCAAGGCTATCATCAGGCGCGCCTTATCAATGTTCGTTCGAGGCACTATGATGATGACATGAGAACTGTTATGCTATATCGTGATCCTGGCTCATTTTGCAGCAGCATCGTCCGCAGAGTCAGTCGTCCACGTCGATGAGAGCTTTCTGACGGCCGCGTGAATTAAGGGAGGAGTTTGGAGGGGAGGGAAGCAAATCTATAGTCGGCGCACCCAGAGCTTTGCCTGTTCCTCCCACGCATCATATATTCGCAAAGGTGGGAAGAACGCGATTCTTGCGCCAGATCGCGTCGACAACAATAGAAGGGAACTAGCCCTGGCACGTCCCGGAGTATCATCGCGTCGAACGGCGAGTCTGATACGAAGTAATCCGTGGAGCATGTCCAGACCAGCAACCAAAACTGAATCCGGTCTGCTGGCCACCCTGCGCCTGCGCTGGTGTCGGATTTCATCTTCCGACCTCTGGCATTCATCAACATTGGTCAGGCCGAGGGCCCACAAATAGTTATTGAGGTGGCTACCCGTGCTCTTCATTACAATGAGCAAGTTCCGAGGGGCAAGGCCTTCTGCACCTTCCCGTCCACCCAAGCGACAGCAGACGTCATGGTCAATTATGCTCACTACCCAGCTGCGTTAACCCAATCGAGGCTGCTCATGGCCAGGAAATTGATGCTCGCGCCTGCATGAGCCACCAATTCTCTCGTCATGCCCTCAAAGTGAAAAGTGCAGTCGGGGAGTCCCAAGTAGGATATACGCTCATGGCCTTTGTCAGTCAGCAGCCCATCGTCAAGCAAAGCTTGCGTGGTACTTTTGGGATTTCCGCTCATGGTTGCCGGACACGCCCCTTCTGAACGAATTTGGCTTTCGCATTCAATCAGCCCCCTCACCCCCTTTCCCCAGGCGGATGCTTCAATGCCTAGCATGAGGCGGCACCAGATCGATTCTGATGTAAGCAGGAAATTGCTTACTAGATCGCGTAGAAGCACCAGCAACATACATGGTATACCCGCTTCAGCCTGCTTTCTGTCCGTCTCGCGACCTCCGACCCCTCTTTGGTTCGCACGATTACAAAGGAGCGAGCCGCTGAGGCTCTCCGCGGGACGCGCACGCGTCAAATATTGCCATAGCCCCACATGGAAGGCCACCGAGAAGACCAATCGAGCATGGGTACTTCAACGGCGTTTGTTGTACTTGATCTCGAGATCATCAGTCGCGAAAGAGCGTCGGTTATCACTCGAAGATGAGCCCAAGAGGCCCTTTTAGATTAGGAAGCGAGCCGGCTGTCTTTGTGACGTGGGGATACAAATATGTGTGAGTGACGCCCAGTAGCGTTCTTTGCAAGCCAAGTATAACCTTGAATCGCTGTCAGGAACCATCTCAATAGCAGCGATTGATTTGTGTCGTACATGCCTCTCACGCACTATGCACATGAATGGACACAAGCTCATGGTCGTGCAGCCCGCACACCCTACCTGCATGCTGGTTCATGCCGAAAGCTCTGCGCATGATCTGGGCTTCTGGCCCAAGCTGAAAGAGCGTCCGCTTTAAGGCCCTAGCAAATGAACCATCGTTCTTCAAACGGCTGGTCTTTTGTGGTATAGGGGGCAGCAATTGACTCGTTGCGAAAGGGGGGAAGAGCACAATGATAATGATCCAAGAGTGCCGTTCCTTTCGCACTGATCAATCTTGTGCGTGAACGATAGGTTGGATGAATGTCAGGTGCAGATATCTGCAGAGTGCAGCTACAATCCCGTTGGAATATTTGAGGAGCGGACCGCATGCGCTTCCGTGGTTGTATTCTCCTTTTGGGAGGGGGGCGAACTTGAGCCATTCGGAGCCGCTACAGTCGTGGCGTGGCTTGCCAGGGTGTCTGCCGCCTTCACTTGCCTTTGCTGAGGATTGAATAGGCCAAAAGCTCGTTGCGCTTTGCCTCGCTTTTCCATGGTCCCCCCAAATACTTCCCAGCCTCTCTCGGCCAGGAGATGCAGAGCACGGGGCGAAGGGGGTGGGAGGGGCCGAGGGGGTACAAGGAAACACAAGGTAGTTACTTGGGGACAGAGGAGAGAAAGAAAAAAGAAAGAAAGAGAAAGAAAAGGGCAACGTAGCAGCGGTAGCACGACAGCATACAATACGCTCAACGGGCCATGAGCTGGCCCGTTGAGATTACTCGTCCGTCGCTCAACGTGACAGAGCTGTACGTCGTGTGTGACAGTGTCGGACAAGCTGCCAAGTCGCAGTCGTTCTCGATGCGGCAGACTCGGGCTGAGACGTGGGGTGGCTGAGACAGTGCGACAAGGACACCCACGAAAAGGATTTTCACACCGCTGTTCCGTGACCCAGATTGTCGAGAAGAGAGGCAACGGCAGAACCCACCCCTATAGCAATGGTCTCTGCAGCCCGGACTGGAAATACAGCGGACTGCACTTGTTTGGTGGAATCTCAGCACGGAACTCAAATTGAAAATCCGCTAACCCTTGACGTCAGGTCTGTTCAACGGCCCGGCTAATGCAAGGAGCCGTTGTAGTGGTGGTGGGGTCCAGTACCTATCTGGACACCCACTGTATGTACTGGATTGTGTGTACGTACATGTAGGGACTTTATGCAAGATGGCAAGAACTGGGGCCGGTCTGAAGTAGTTGATTCAAACACGATGGCACGAAGGGATAGTTACATGGATGCATGGGTTTAGAGGTAGATGAGCATTCCGAGACCTTCTTGTAGAACGAAACGCCGTATAGTACGATCCTCCGTGGCGGTGTGAAGATGTCTCTGCTTTTTGCCCGAAGCAGCCACAGCTGACGGGGAGCTCCTTCCTTTCCAAGCCGATTCTGACCTGGATCGTACGGCAGGCAGCCTTACACAAAGGCGACTGCTTCAAGCACGCCGTGCATCAAGGGCAAGCGTCGATGAACATTGTCGTCTTCAGTTTACCGATCTTTCTTTTTCCTTGTCTTCTTAATGCTCCCGTGAGACAGAACGAATAGCCTCACCAGCATCGACGGCCGTAGGTGTGCTCAATCCCGCCCGAGTGATGAGGCTGGCAGATTTATCCGCCAACGCCGAGTGGCTTTGTTGAAGCCGCCAGCCATTTCGTGGCGTCAAGCCCCAATCTCCAGCCGTTCCTATGCCGTTTCGTTTCTACCGGCTACTTGTCCCGCATGGCCGAAAAGCCATCGCGAGACCTCAGTGTCCGAAGCGAGCGAGCCCAGGTCGGCGGCAGACATGACTTCTGAGAAGGCGTTCAGGTATAATTGCATGGCAGCGATGTTCCCAGCAAGCCGGGGTTATTTTTGGCAGCCCACTCTCACGACCTGGCCATGTCGAAAATTCGGGGTCTCGCGCGGGTGGCATCGCCTCATCACAATCAGCGTTTGCAAAGCCTCCGGCACATGATGGCACGGAACCACATGTTGCCAGAACGTTTCAAGCCATGGGAGCTGCAGGTCATTTACAGATTATTGTGATGGCCAGCTGCCTCGTTGGTTGCGATGTGGTTTGGTATTTTTCTGCGCCGTGCCACGTGCGCACCAGGGTCGGCGTCTACGGCCTGCAGAGGCTTCTCGATACAAGCGTGACTGACGCCCAAGGGATGAGGAGCGCATTGTTCATTCGTGCCAGCGGATCCGCTATGGCTTCCAGCACGTGCGGCCTGCTTGCACTTCATGCTACCTAATAAAGTGCCCGGGCAAAGTACAGCAATGTGTCTTTGGTACGAAAACCCCCTTCGCTGCAAGCAAAGTGGAATTCGAGGGCAACGCCAACCACCCGACGTTGTGCCCCTGATGGACAGGCCATGGTATGATTCCAAAGTAAGCTTCAAATGTTAGCATTCGAGCAAAGGTCTCATCTCCATTCTCACGCATGGCACTGATCCGGGTCTAGCGCGATCGCCTGAAGTCAAGTCGTTGAATGACGTTGTGCCAGCCGTCATTGACCGCCCCCTTTCGTGGTCAACAATGCGGCTCTACGAGTTAGATCGAGGCAAGCCGGCATCTGGAGGCTTGCCTGTGGTGCGAGGATCCATTGTGGGCAGGCCGGGAAGATTTGCACACACTTGCCAACCTCTGTCCCTGCAGGACAGGCATCGCACCTACATAGACATCCGCCCATGAAGAAGGGCGACGCTGGCTCGAGCTTTTGCATGATGCACAGAGCGGTTATGTAGGCTTGAAGCAGGACCAATCAAAGCCCTGTCCTCAGCGGCCACGACGGACAGGGACCCATGCTCAGCCGTTTCAAGAGGTCGCGCGTGGATTTTGACAAGTACAGCTACAAGTCGTCCAGGTGTTCCCGATTTTGATCTAATTTACGAATTGCTCAGGATTTGCCCGGCTCAGGACTGAAATCTACTTGCTACGTTGACATTGGCTCGGCCACGACAGCCCGTTGCGCTTATCATGGAGCCACTCACACCAGAGATTGCCTGCTTATTACTGGGGATGCCTGGACACCTCGCCAGGAATGAGGAGAGAGTTCGGTGGAGGTGGGTGGCCTGGTTCGGTCGTTTATTGTACATTAGCTCTCCCGTCCCTCTCGATGCCGGATGCGAGGTTCAAGTTTCCGTCCGCTCTCGCAGCAACGCAGAGGTCCGGATCTCCGCTGTCACCACCAACAGTCCAAAAACGGGTAGCGCAGCTGACGGCACCGATGAGAAATCCCATCGCTTGTGCATCTGCCGAGGCAGACGTGATCATTCTGGCCTGGCGGCGACGAGACGTGAGCACAGAGCGGAGACACGAAGAACAAGCTCCTCGTCTCTGGCATCGTATCTTCTCCTCGTCGGACACAATTAGCCCAAGGCAACTGCCCACCTCCCAGACAGGGCGAAATGCGAAGTGCGTCGCGCCTCGGAGGAGGGTAGGGGAGCCAATGCTCAATGTGTCGGACTCGAGTACTATTCACACAATGCTCTACGCTCACCTCGCCGACACCTCACTTCACGCGGACCCGGCTCATCATGTCCATGGGCTGGGCACTTGGCGAGTAACGGTCTCGCAACTAGTCGGAATAGACCAACGGCCGACAATTGCCAGTCCAATGAACGCGTACCACGTCTCTGCCACACCATTAGCTCGACCCCACGCCACTGACTAGATACTACTGGCAGACCATTGTCAGCCAAGGCAATCGGCCAAGGCGACAGGGAGTACGGAGTATTCCAAAGGGGGCCGGGTGCACATGATGTCTTTGGATCACGAAGCCTGGACCATTTACGCGAGTGGATTATCTTCATGTCCCCTGCGCCATCAGCATGTGCTGTCATTTCTGCCCGCGATGCTCAGCCAATGAGATTCAACGGGGCCCCAGGGTTGACACGCAGCGTGCGTGCTCGACGCGAGGCCGATGTTTAGTCCTTGGCGACATGCGATCGCCACACGGCGGATGGGAGGCTACTATGAAGCACGTTCTGGAAGAAAATGGCCGACAGTGTCTTGGGGGAGGGCACGAGCCGAAGTGTGTCTTGGAAGCGAGACGGAGCAGGACTTGCCACGAGTCCCCTACGAGACCAAGTCGTTAGGCATGCGCAGGCCGGCTCGGCCCTGTACATGAGCGCACATGCGTGGAAGACGGACCGCCACACATGGAAGGACTCGATATTGCTTTTTCTTCCACCCACGCCCCCTCCCTCTTTTGTCGCTGCTGTGGGGGCCGAGGGAGATGTGGGTAGCAACTGCACACATATTGCCAGGCCGTGCAGGTCGCCAGGATGTCAGCCTTTGCACCTGGAAAACATCCGAAATCATCGACATGCATGGAGCGAGCATGGGAGGCATGGGAGGCATGGCCATCACGCAACCCCGATTCCGTAACGGGCCGCCACACTGGAGCCTCGAGGGATCATGTTTGCGACCCTCGTTCTTTTACACGTGATGTGTCTTTCACCAACGGCTCAAATGGATTGTTCGTCTTGTTGAGGGCGCTCGCCAATGGCAACTCAAAAACCGGACCACGAACCCAAACCCAGACTTGCCCGACCCCCACCCCTTGTTCTCCAAGAAGAGTCAAAAAATCCGATAAGCGCGGTGCGTCCGAACCAGCTCCAGAAGTCTGATGCTGAGGGGTTAATATGGACACGAAGTTCTGGCCCCCGGCCCATCAATCCTGAGGTCCATCGTCTTGTTGATTCATCTGTTGCGACATGGCAGGTCTCGCAGGCTGTGTGTCTATGAATTGGCCGAAAGAGGAAAAAGCTTACTTTGTTTGTACTATGTATGTCGCACGCGTGCCTCCCAGCCATGTTGATGGTTATCCAGACGCTTCTTGAGCTCAGGCGCCGCGATCGCAGAGCCTCGTCGACGCAGTGTCATTCACCATCACGCCTTCGGCCGAGAAAATGACCCGTTCTTGGTGCGATCCGGGAGCGTCACTCTAGAATCATTATCGTGGAGGAAGAGCAGGTGAGACGCCGGTGTGCTGGAGAAACATAATAGGCTGATGTTGAACCAGCTCAGACCTGATTGCAACTCCGAAGGCACACGGCGTCCCAGCGGCCCCCTCCTCCTCTCCACTCTGTCCGGCAAAATTGGGCCTGCCTACCTGGTCAGATCGCTACGATTCTACAACGGGCACCGTTCTGCAATCGTCTGGTCGAGGAGCATCTCCCCTGTCTGACTCGTGTAACCGTAGGCCGTGTGACAAGCCTGTGGGCAGTGCTCCAGAGCTTGGCGCTCAGAACAGACAGGTCGCGGCCTCACGGCAATGAAGTGCGGTGGGAGACGTCGATGACGGTGGCCAAAGCCACGGCGTGTCGCACAAGGGGGAGAGCAGTGCGGAAATGGCGCCGTTGATGGTGAGAAAGCCGGTTTCCTGACACGGCGCCCGGTCTTGGCTAGAGCGCGTCAGATCTCAAAGAAAACAGCTTATCAGGTTGTGGGTGCATTAGCTCTCCCGTCCGACGAGCATAACATGACCAGGGTCCCGTCGCCGACCCGCCGTCTTGCGAGAGCTAGACGAAAGTGTCTCTCTACTGCAAAGGCAAGGCTGCTGCCGCTCTGAAAATGCGTGGCGGGCCAGTGCATATCCGCATGTACAATTGTATGCATGGTCGACGTACGGAGTACATATGTATGTCCATCTCCCTGTATGCACTCCAGACCATCTCACAGGCCGTGCAGATGGGAAGCAAGAGTCCCCGCCACTTTCCGCCACGGCACAGATCGGGACGGGACATGATGGATCTACGGAGAAATCGGCGGCACAACAGTTGAACTGACAAGCCACGCACGGGCAACATCGACCTCGCATTCGGCTGTCAGGGTCCGCTGCCTAGTCTCATACTCGTAGCACTCCGAACGTCCCAATGTGCTGAGCCCTAGCCATGAGACATTTGGTCCGGCGCCCAAGCTGCCTTTGCGCTGCGGCCATCATGTCTCTTTTGAGCGGCAGCACGGATCGAACGGTAGGAGGTCGTCCAGCAATACAGACGTACATGATGCGCATATGCACAAAGTGTCTGTTGCTCCAGACCTGGAGACGAGGAAGCAGGGGGGGGGGTACACGCACATACACAGAGAAAGAGATTGTGACAGGACTCGGCCAGCATTACCGGATATTATGCACAGCGAATTGTGGCAACAAAGCAGACAGGGCCGCTTATTGAGGGGTTTTTTTTTTTATCTCGCATGCTGACCTTTAAATTTTTAAATGAGGAAGGGGGGAAGGCAGAGGGGAAGGGGACGGGCCAATAGCCGAGATGAGGATGCAGCAAGACAAGGCAAGGTAAAGCAGTGTGACGATGCAGAAAACGATGACGGGCAGCACGACATGGCAAGCACTGTTGTGCCAACGGACACTGACGGGCGGATACTATCCGAGCGACTGATACCACTCCGTGTGAGGGACTTTGTCGCGGATTCATCAGGCGGAAAGGGGAAAAAAAAAAGTGGTGATACTATAACCAACACTACCAGTTGGCTCCTGGCAGCATAGCTGGGAGGATCCGGGTCGTTGAGAGACTATGAGCAGGGATTCGATATAGAGACAAGGCGGCCGAAATCGACCGGTTGGAGACCTGGCGGTCGGCCCTCGTCGTCAACGGAGAGGACGCATTGTCAAGGCGTTGCTGATGCTTGGAGATGAGATGGCTCGACAGTGGTACATGGAAAATGGGCTGAGGAGAGGGGGAAACATGCCCAAGGAAAAGGGCTGAACCCCAAGACGGGACGTCGATGCAGCTCGCGATGGGAATCTCGAGGTGCGGAGTGCGTCGTCCGAACCTGTTCGTCGCGCGCACAGGATACTACCACGGTAGTGGACGACGAGGTTCAGTGTTGCCAAGCAAATGACACACGACCATGTCAGAGAGACGCACGTCGGCTAGATGAAGGAGGAGGAGGAGGAGGAGGAAGCAGAGAGGTTGCAAAGGCGACGGACGATGCATCAGCAGGGTTCTTTGCTGGCATGTTCCGAGGAGCCACGGCTATTGACGAGACGCTCTTTTTTTTTGTTTTTTTTTTTTTCTTTTCTTTT
>JAPFUF010001225.1:0-12495 GCA_030780645.1 Aschersonia sp. MBC 508 | reverse complement strand
AGAAAGAGAGACAACCTCCTTCACCATCACACCCTGTACGGAAAAAGTCACTGACACAAAGGGCCGACTGGCCGCAAACCGCGCGCAGCTTTCGTATGCCACCACAACTCGCTACTGATCTACGGCTCGCTCAAGACGCCCACCATGGACAACTTCTCGCGCGTCACGCACTACTCGACGGGCATCTCCATGCTGGCCTGTCTGGCCATGGCGCTGGCGGGCTTCCTGACGTTTGGCGACAAGACGCTCGGCAACGTGCTCAACAACTTCCCCTCGGACAACAGCATGGTCAACGTGGCGCGGCTGTGTTTCGGGCTCAACATGCTGACGACGCTCCCGCTCGAGGCCTTTGTGTGCCGCGAGGTCATGCTCACGTACTGGTACCCGGACGAGGAGTTCAACCTGCGACGACACGTCCTCTTCAGCACGGGCCTCGTGCTCGCCGCCACGGCCATCAGCCTGCTGACGTGCGACCTGGGCGTCGTGTTTGAGCTGGTGGGCGCGACGAGCGCCGTGGCCATGGCGTACATCCTCCCGCCCATGTGCTACATCAAGCTCACGACGAGGAGCTGGCGGACCTACGTGGCCTACGCGGTGGTCGCGTTTGGCGTGGCCGTCATGGTGATTAGCGTGATCCAGGCGATTGGCAAGATGATCAACGGTGCGTCGCCCAGTCATATCTTTCTTTTCCTTTCTTTTCATTTCCTTTCCTTTCGTTTTCCCCTCCCTCTCTCCTTCTCTCTTCCTTTCTTTCTTCTTTCTTACCCCTCTCCCGCCTCGCAACCCCCAACGATTTTTCGTGCTTCATCCGACGTGAGCTGGCCGTGACTAACTCTTTTTCGTTGTGTTTGTGTAACAGGCAGTGCAGAAGCATCTCAATGCATATGAGCCCTCCATTTTCCCCCCTCTTCCCCCTCTTTCTTTTTTCCGAAGCAGGTCCAAGTTAGAAATCCAGACATGTGTACCAATAAAGATAGAACATTGCACACAAAGCGAGCCCAGGCGTCGACTCTTTTTTTGTTTTTTTTTTCTTCTTTTTTCTCCGTTTCTTGCTTCTTCTCCTCTTGGTCATACGGATTATTTAAAAAATTTAGAAAAGAAAAAACTGCCCGGATGAGACGTGGTGCGAAATGGCACGATAACTCCCACGTTCCACGACATAAAGTCGGGCCACCCACCACCACCACCTTGACCACACCACACACACACACGCACCACCACGATAGCCACCCGCTTTCCCGCTCTCCCCGCTCTCCATGTCCGCCTGCCATCTGCTGTTCTGCTGCTCCTTTGCTCTTTATTAGCTCCCCGATGCTTTCCTTGCCTCCCGTCCCCATCTCCTCTTTTTTTTTTACCCCCCATCAAGTCCCTCCGCGCCAGCCGAGTACCACCCGCATCTCATTTCTGTGCTACGGCGCGCTCTCAGGACGATTGGTCGATTGCCGTAACCCCGCTTTCCTGGTGGCATATTGTGATGAAGAGCCGTCGATTGTCTTTTTTCCCACTTTCCCCCTCCCCCTCCCCCTTTCACCTTCCCTCTCCTTTCGTACATACATATCCTCTGCCCCGAACTTACCACCTGTGGACAATACGCTCTTCGTTTCTTCAACCTGGACTAGTTTCTTCTCCCCCCCTGGTGTGAACGATAAAAGAAACCATCCACCGCTTATCCAACTTTCCCTCCCCCGGTGACAGTCACTGTTGTTTCCTGACAGAAAAGGGAAGAAGAAAAAGAAGAAGAAGAAAATGCTTCCCGATTCTCACAGCGCCTGCCCGAAATGCAGTTCTCCCATGGACGGGACGAGCAAGACCTGCACAGCTTGCGGCTCTGTACGTGTATCCAGCCTCCCCCGTCCCCTTTTCTTGCTTCCGTACCACCTGCCACCACCATCATCAGCAGTATAATCAATCATCAGCATCAGTGTGACTGCCGATGGGCACTTAGTCGCACTCTTGCTCTCTTTTACACAATTACACAACACACTGGCACAAAAGCAACACCAATGACGAACCAAGGACAATCACTGATGGAAGAACAAAATAATCAGAAATGCCCAGTTTGATAGGCGACCCTTGATGTGGTAGTCTTCGTTGATGGTGATGATGGTGATGATGGTGATGATGGTGATGATGGTGATGATGACAAATGGCGATGAGTGATATGAGTGGGAAAGATTGAGACGCAGCTGCAGAGATTGTGTGTGAGTGTGTGTGTGTGAGTGTGTGTGTGCATGGCAGAGCAGAGATTGTAAAGGGGGGAAAGGCCTACTAGGTAGTGGTCGATACGCCCGTGGTGCTGATGATGTGGTGAGGATGACGATGATTATGACGATGACGACGATGGGTACGGCTAGGGACAGTATTGCTAGGCGTACCGTGGAGCAGCAGTAGCAGCAAGGCGTAGCAGAGCAAATTGAACAGACTTGGTATCGGAAGTCGCCGAATGGATGGGGTGCCGTGTTCCTGGAGTCAGAATCACACACAGTGACAGCCCAGCTATGCTGCTAAATCACGTTCCCTCGAGCAGAGCCAGCCCAGTCGTGAAAGACCGTCCCTATTTCGCATCCTCCCTAGATCTACGTCGAATGTCTGCTCCCATTCCATCGCCACCAGCCGCGAAGAAGTTGCAGTCTACCTTCCCGAGTATAGGGTGAGGCGAGCCAAGACAGCAAGACATCAGCTAGCACACATCACGGGCCCTCACTACCTGCAACAAAGTGACATCAAGGTTTTACCATGTTGCAATTGTCAGCGTGCCAAGCAAAACGACACCGCTCAGTGTGCTACGACCTCAGACTGTGCCCTTCCTATCCCATCTCACGGGAAGCTCCTACATCCATCAACTTCAGATCGCAAAACACAAAGAGTCAAAAACTTCCCAGCCATCAGGCTCACCTCGCCGTCGTAAAAGCGACAATACAGAAACAACTCGACACCATCTTGTCTCCTTGTCAAACCAAACGAATGACCTCGCTCAATAACAGCTCTATCCTTTATATACCGCATAGAGTGCCTCCGTCCTTCATGAGCGACAAGACAACGGGACAAGGCCAGAGTGCCGTTCATTACATCCCCTCAGCGCTCCTGAATTTCCGTCTCCCCGGCCATCCAGCGGTTCGAGATGGAACCCAGTCAATAAAAAGTGAAGAAGAAGAAAAAAAGCAGCGGGAGTAGGCAAGCACTCTCTGACGGTGCAAAGTGTAACTCGTTATCGACCCAGCCGCAGTCTGTGTGCAGCCGAGTCGTCGCAGGGGCGGCGCCATGCCAAACTCCAAGTTCCGAGAACCCCTACAGACAAGTTGGCAGCCTGCGTCGTGTCAGGCCATGGCTTGCCCTCATTATTCCATGCATCCATGCCAAAAGTGCTAAATGAAGTGGTAGACAAATTGCACTCAGAATGCCATCTTGCGATGAACAGTCATCTCTGCGGGGCTCGATAAGGGTGGCCTCAGACGTGCTCAGATCTAGAGGACACGGCACTTCTTGTGTTTGCTGTTGCGGCTGCTGCGAGATAGGAGAGCAGCGCGTGTAGCGTGCTCAAACACTTCGCGAACACCTTCATTGGTCTTGGCGGAGCATTCGAGGTATTTGTAGGCACCAATTTTCTTGCGAATTTCCTCGCCCTGCAATGATCAAACGACGGTCAGTTTTTGTAACAAGAGCATACGAGACAGTCGAGGCTTGACTCAAAAAGGAAGTTTTCTTTCCATTTTTTTCCGGAGGAAGGAGGCGGGGCTGTTGTTTACCTCTTCGGGGGTCACAGGCTTCTGGCTGGTCTTTTGCAGCTCGCTGAGGGTTTTCTGATCGTAACGCAGATCCTTCTTGCAGCCGACAAGAATGATGGGCAGGCCCTGGCAAAAGTGCAGCACTTCGGAGATCCACTGTGAAAATGTTAGAAGGAGCGCCTCTATTCATTTGATTTGCGAAATGTGTATGCGGGTTTCGAGGGCATCTTAAGCGATAATGCGGCTATGAATTCGTACCTTTTCCTGGACATTGTCCAGTGAGTCAGGAGAATCAATGGCAAAGCAGATCAGGATCACATGCGAATCGGGATAGGACAGCGGGCGGAGACGGTCATAATCTTCCTGCCCGGCCGTATCCCACAAGGCCAGTTCGACGTGTTTCCCATCGACCTCGACATCGGCGACATAATTTTCGAAGACAGTAGGGACGTAGACCTGTATGAGAACGTCAGCTAGCTGTCGCCGAGGGACCGATGAAAGGTAGCGGATGATGGTAGTTTGATGGATTGCAATCACGATCGCGTGACAGCGGGCTCCTCGCGACTGGCCGATCCGTCTTGAACGTGATGAATCGATCAAGTGTCGACGACGGACGTGTCGGTGACGACAAACGATGATCGGCGATGTAGTGTCGGGGCGAGGGAACGGCAAAAGGACCCGGTGTGTGCCTTATCACTGGCTCTTACCTCAGGGAAAGTACCCTTGGAAAAGACGCTGCACGACAGGGTCAGCGAGATGGCCAGCGGAGCGAACAGCCGCGGGGATGAAGACAGATTTTAGAAAAATAGACGTGCAAGGCCATGTGCCCTCGAAGTTGAAAGGGGCGACACAACTTCGCGTGATAGCCACGCGTGCACAAAGATACCACACAATGGTAAGGGGGAGGAGGCTGGGTTGGGTGAGGCACTTGGCTACTCACATCAGCAAGCAGGTCTTGCCGCAGGCACCGTCGCCAACGATGACGAGCTTTCGGCGAATTTCAGCCATGGTATGTATGATTGTATGATGGACGATGGCTCTTTGAGATGAATCGAAGAGAGCAGGCAGCCGAGACTTTTTGAGGCAAAGGGGGGGGGGAACGGGCGACGATGGGTGGATGGAGTTTGAATGGGGTGGAGGAGTATGGAGCAAGAGAGAGGAAGAGAGAGAGGAAGACGCAACGTCAGAAGGGGGCAAAGGTGTGTGACAATTTAGCGGCCATCTGCTGCAAAACTGAGCGAGAGGGCAGGCGGGCGGGCGGCCGTCAGGCGGCGGACCCAGCACCAGTCCCTGGCAGTCATTCAGTCAATCACTGCTATTATGTACTCCGTCCAGCAGGAGGCAGGGCTGAGCATCAGACAGCACGGCCACATCAGGGTCCTTTTTTCCCCCCTCTCCCCTTCTCTCTCTTCTACGCCGGTGGATGGCTCAGGGCCTGCCTTGGGGGCGGGGAGGGGGAGGGACTGGGGCTGGAGACGGGCGTGTCTGATGAATCAGTCCAGGCCTCTCACTCCCAAAAAAAAAAAAAAAAAAAAAAGGACCGCCGCGGCCAGCCGGGGCGCCCGTTGGGTCTGGTCCCCCCGCCTCCCTGCTTCAGACGACAGACAGGCATCCCGGGCCTCCAGAGCTTCTCGCAGCTCCTCGGCCGCGTGGCCTGGTACGCAGCATCCCTGCAGTGAGACTGTTTGCCAAGAGGTTTCAAGCAAGCAAGCAAGCAAGCAAGCCAGCAAGCAACTGCACTGCCATGTATTGGGCTTCATGAGCCTGGCCGACGTTGCTCTGGACAGACAAAGGAGAAAGCGAGCGTCATCGCCTGGTGCACATGGTCATCCCGGTTGCTCGGGCAGGGCCGCGAAAGAGGAGCACTGATGCAGCCAGCGCACTCGTGTGTTGTCTGCCGCCCGCTGGTCACCAGTGGTCCCTGCACGTACTTGCACAGGTTCGACTGTCTGCGGGACAGTGTCCTCCTGCTCATTTGTTTGATGCGGGCGATGACAACATAAACGACGCGAACCCACTGGCCACAGACGTGTCTATGTCGACGTTGCGGGACTACTCAGTCTGCTGATGGGTTTTCCCCTTGTGCTTTCGGCCTCGGTCGAATCGTTGCAGCGATGCTGGTCTTGACGACGCGATACGGTGTCCAGGTGACAACGGGAATATCGCCAGAGTCCAAGCTCCTCTTTCCCGCCATCAATCATATCCGCAGACCGCCATATGTTTTCAGTGGGGACTGATCCTTTTGCCTGGGACACCCTTTGGATTTTGTTTCACGTCGGATCTTTGCAAATCCAGAACAGGCATCTCGCGACACTAATCTGGAGAAACAAGCATGACACGAGCTGGTGACCCGCAGCCCCTTGGCTATCCCAATGAATCGCTTCCGCCCGTCGCCCGTCAGAATAAACGAAATGGGAAAGAAACGCGTGCAGAATGAAATGGTACGACATGTTGCTCGCCACCAGCTTACCTTGTCGACGGGGGTGGCGTATCTTCCCGCTCTCATTCATCGATGAGCTGCCGGTCATGCCCCGCGACTGTGGAAGCTTGTGTCACGAAATAAAGGACTTTGGAAAACGAACCGCCGACTATTCGAAAAGTGAGGCGGATCGCCTTGGAGCAGCCCGGTCCGTCACATCACGCGGGCCCCGCCGCCGTGCATGGGATTCCACACGGTCTTTGTGCTGTGCCACTCCAACGAGTTGCACGACATGAACAGGTCACATGTGCAGGTAAGTGTGTAGACCTCTCTACATGTAGGACTTTTTTGAAGTTGTCCCGCAGGTCGAACAACGATTGATGGCAGTTGGCCCAAAATAGTGCTGGATGACAATACCAGAACAGGATTTAAAAGCCCTCCTGATGCACGGCAGTATGCCACAGTTGCCAGGATATCCGTGCCGTCTTCTATTTTCCCTGTAGCGCGACGGGGAGGTTGGCTCGGTACATCCCAGATACAGATAACCCCATACGGTGAGGGATGGTGTGTGAGGTGGCCCGTCCTATAAAATTCTCCTCTTTCCATTTGTGTTAAATTTGGCCAAAAAGAAAAGGGAAAAAAAAAAAAAAAACAAGGCAATCAAGCAAAAAAAGCGAAGGCATGAGAGAGAGCGGCGAACGGGGCGCACACGATTAGCCGTTGCGCCTCTCCGGCGGCTTGCTAGCATCAGGACATTCAGCATCCATACCTGGGACATGCGTTGGCTGGAGGCTTGCGTAGATCTCCGTGACAACGTATAGACTTTACAGCATGAGGGCGGTGATTTATGCTGAGCATCATCTGGTACCCACACACGCGCGCTACTTTGTCTTGTATGACCCCCAGGACGGACCTTCACTTGCCGCCAGCAACGGTGGCAGTCGCGCGCCCAGTTTGGGTAAACCCACCCTACACCTTTGCGACCCCGGCCTCGGACCGGCTAGTTCCGCGCGCGCCAGAGAGAATTTGCCCAAGACTGATCAACGACGTTCAGAGGCGGATCGTTCTCAACGTCCGACAGGGAGGTGCTGGGCGAGCTCTCACTCCCGAGACCGCGCGCGGGACCGATCACAGTTGACTTCGAAGAACCTCCCACTGTTGTTAATCTACATAGCTGCCATCCGATTCGGGGTGCCATGCAAAAACTCGCCAAGCGAGCTGCCCAGGCGCAGCGTCAAGCCACCCGCCGAGTGATCAAGCAGATTGGAAACGACGACGCTGGCAAGAGGGCGCAAGCTCGTCAGGGTCTGAAGTCGGCCGTGAAGGAAGTCCGAGAAAACCTGGAGAATGCGCGGCGGGCGAGAAGGGAGGACTGGGAACTGGGACCCTTGGCCCCCAAGCGAGACCTCGGCTTCAACAACTACGGAGCGGCACAGGAGGGCGCGCGGCAAGACTGGACGCATGGAGGTTCACATCGTGAGAGGCCAAACCGCATCGAACAACGATGTGCCTGGGCCGGCGGCGTCGGACAATTTAACCTGGCACCGCAGGATCGCGTCGTCATCCTGGACGGACCGGATAAAGGCAAGATTGACCGGATCCAACGAGTCCAACTAGCAAGCGGTACCGTCACACTGGAAACCTACCACAGAGTATGTGTCCCTCCCGCAAAAAACCTCGTGTCATATTTGAGATGCCATGCCAAGGACGATCAAGGCAGAGAGTTCTCACTTGCTTGGTTTCCTCCGCGCTAACATCGGCCAAACTGTGCAAGGCTCTGACCGTCGGCGTGTTTGACGATCCGTCGCGAGCACAAGCCATGCCCATCTCCATCTCGTCGATCCGCCTCGTGTACCCCCTCCCCGATCCCAAGACGGGAGTCGTCAGAGACGTCATCATCAATCAGCTGAAAGCCGTTTCGCCCAACATGCACTCCCCCAACATGTCACTGGACCGATGGCAGCACGGCAAGAAATGGGACCGCGTCGTGCCCGGGCTCAACACCGTCATACCCTGGCCCGAGGTCGAAGTCCCCGAGTACGAGGCCAAGAAGGCGGACACGGTACGCGAGCAAGTCGAAGAGCGCACCTTCTACTACAGCCTGCTCGGTCCGCCCATGCCGGACCAAGTGCTCGACGAGCTTCGCAACAAATACTCGAGATTCAGAACCCGCCATGAGAAGTGGTACGTGGAGCAGAAGGAGGCAGAGGCCGAGGCAAAACGGAGACGGACACAACTCCAAGCTGCTTCCATGCAGACGCCGCTGGATGAGTTTCACGAAAAGCAGAGACAGCTGCGGGCTGCAGAGCCAGAGCCGGTCCTCTCCGAGGACCTGCTGGAAAAGATTGGAGAGTTCATGGCAAATAAACGGGGTGCGGCCCTGCATCAGGATGATGTGTCGGACGCTGCGTCTCAGCCGTCAGCGCCGCAATCATGATGGGAAACGAGCCCCCCTTAAGGAATGTTGGCTGTCGCCCCTGGGAGCAACACACGGGTTGTCAGCATGTATTTCAATACGGTAGAAGAATGTACAGATACCTAATGCCTGTTCTCCTCGGACAATGGCTGGGCCAACGAGGTCGCCGTGCTTGCAGGAACAAGGTCTTGACGATCGCATGTTCAGGTAGTCACCACCTTGGCAGCGTTCGGGCTCGGAGCCGCACTAGCCGCCTGTATACATCTGTGACGGCCCTGGCAGAGCTGCTATCGGCGAAGTGTTTGGAATCGACACCGCGAACCCGATCCGTGATCTCAGGAAAAGTCCCCGTGGTCATGGCTATGCAGCTGCCACGTCCAAGGCGACCAGGCTCATACCTGCAACAGCTCACTCGGCCAGAGAAAAGTGCCACAGCGGTACTGAGATGATGATTGTCGAGTGCCAACTCGATGCCTGCTGCCGGAATAACGTTATGTGAATCCAACTAGAGCTTTGATATCACGAACGTGGCCGCAAACCTGTCCACCATCATCACATGGCATGTGGAGTGAAATTGAGAGGGGATGCCGAGGGTGTGTAAAGCGGCAGAGTGCTGGCTGGTGTCAGCGGTATCGAGAAAGCGGGCGAGTGTCACGAGAGGTGCATGATGGACACAGAAAATGCCCGGGGACAGCATGTGTTGGCCAGTGTATGGGCTTTTTTTTTAAAACATGTTACCACGAAATTATCTGGCTGCAACCCGGTGCTGGAGGCGGACAGGGTGTCCTTGCAGCAGTCCGTCCCCAGTCGTCTGAATTGCAGTGGTCATTGTCCGTCGACGATTCGACCTAGCTGGCCACAACAAGGGCTGATCAGGTGTGATTCCTGACAGCGCTCCATCGGGGTTGTCTTCGCACAGCTCAGTCCGCGATGATGGTCGGCTGGAAGGGCGCCGCTGTGCAAGCACCACATACACAGACTGACAAATATGCTCGCGTTATCCGGTCTTGCGGCCGGAATCACGTCAGCCGGGCGCGCTGACCCAACGACATGACGGGTGCGTCGTGTTTTGTTGCCGGCTCTGAAGGCATCCCAGCGGCCAATGAGATGCACTATTGGCGCCGCTACAGCTTCAAGTTTCCTTTCCCATCTTGGCGCCAGGAAATGAGGGGGGGTTGTCACCACGAACCACGGAACCCCACCCCGTCCCGAAGTGTAGCTCGCTTTCTTGTACGACAACACCAGCTGTGTGATTGCTGATGAGCCTTCTTCCAGGCAAGACCAGATCGGAAAGACAATCCCTTTTTTTTTTTTGGGTTTCAAAAGAGGCGTCGTTGTTCATTGTCACACACACACACACACACACACCCATCCACGCGCCAACATGTCGCACTCGCACTCACACGACGGCGGCGCCACGCACTCTCACGATGGCTTCTCCGCCCAGGAACACGGTCATTCTCACGAGATTCTCGACGGGCCCGGCAGCTATGTCGGGCGTGAGATGCCCATCGTCGAAGGCCGAGACTGGGCAGACCGCGCCTTTACAATCGGCATTGGAGGGTGAGTTGTTGCCGCCATTTCTACCTTTTCTCGTACCCTTTTGCCCTCCCATGCGGGCGGGCGTGAGTCGGTCCATGTATGTGTGAGTGAGAGTAGAACGGTATGCCTGCGAGTGTGCGTGTGCGTGTGCGTGTGCGTGCGTGCCTCGTGATCTGCTAACGAGACCTTTGTACACGAAATCAAGACCGGTAGGATCCGGCAAAACGGCCCTCATGCTGGCCCTCTGTCTGGCCCTCCGTGCCAGATACTCCCTGGCCGCCGTGACAAACGACATCTTCACACGCGAGGATGCCGAGTTTCTCACGCGCAACGCCGCGCTGCCCCCGAGCCGCATCCGCGCCATCGAGACGGGCGGCTGCCCCCACGCCGCAGTCCGCGAGGACATCTCGGCCAACCTTGCCGCTCTCGAGAACCTGCACGCCACGTTCAACACGGACCTGCTGCTCATCGAGTCTGGCGGGGACAACCTGGCGGCCAACTACTCGCGGGAGCTCGCCGACTTCATCATCTACGTCATTGACGTGAGCGGGGGGGACAAGGTGCCGAGGAAGGGCGGCCCGGGCATCACGCAGAGCGACCTGCTGGTGGTGAACAAGACGGACCTGGCCGAGGCGGTCGGTGCAGACCTGGCCGTCATGGAGAGGGACGCCAGGAAGATGAGGGAGGGCGGCCCGACCGTCTTTGCGCAGGTCAAGAAGGACGTGGGCGTCGATCACATCGTGAATCTGATCCTGAGCGCCTGGAGAGCGAGCGGTGCGGAGGAGGCGAGGACGAGAGAGGGCGGCCCGAGACCGACGCCGGGCCTGGAAACGCTGTGAGGCGGCCGACGATGCAGCGACGTCCATAGTGCAGGAGGGACAAGTCGTTCATCGGTGGCTCTGCAGAACTGAAACCGGGTCAGACGCGCAAGGTTGGCACGGGGAGAGAACCGACTGCGTGATCTCACGATACTGGCGCTCGACTTTCTTTCTTTCTTTCTTTCTTTCTTTTTTTTCTTTACCCGATTCTCGTCAAGGAGCCACTCATCATCCATCACCTTTCCTCCTCAAATGAAGACGGGAAAACAAAACATATTCGTCTCATGTTCCACTCGTAACCTCCCTCCTTCCGCAACTTGGTGGCCGAGAAATCCGAGCCACAGGGCTATCTATGTACACAGTACCTCGACGCTGGAGCCTCCACTGCCTGGCAACCCGACCCCCTTTCGGCCCATTCTGAGCCCCCAAGTCCATGAGAATAAAGCGCTTCAAGACGACCAGGTTGCGGTCTGGCCGAGTGCTCCTCATAGACCTCGGGTCTCTGGAAGCTGATGGCCGTCAGAGCGCGTGAGCAAAGATTGTGCCCCTGCTTGTAGATGCAACAAGGACAAACACGTAAATCCAGATTAGCGAGAAGAGTACTTTATGAATTGAGAGTGTCGAGACTACACAAGTCACGGACATTTGTCGTTTGCCTCTGTTTCTGACCAAGGCTGACGACTACGCATGGACGGTTATGGCGCTGCCAATCTCTGAGTCATGGCAATTTGCCAGCTCAAGGCAGCCCGGCCATAAAAACGTGTTGTTTCCCCCCCCAGAAAAGTCAGGCAAGGGCGGCGGCTTCCAGACACCCTTCCTTACGCCCTGGTGAATCTGTGATCGTATTCTTGGCATAGGGCGGGTGCCTGTCGTCTGACGGCGGCAGGGGACGAGCTCAAGCACCATGAGTTGGCTGGCTGGCTGGCTGGACACGCCGACCGCGTCACGGCAGCGGCGAATCACAGAAATCCTAGTATCCTGACATCAGAGTTCTTTGTGCACTCCACCTCACACACTCTCACCTGCTCTTGTTGCTGCTCCTCCCCGCCCATCTCCCATAGCAACAACGGCTCAGTCACCAACTTGCACGCATGCATGACAGCATTCCGCTGGGCGATCCCCCCCAGCCGGAGAGCCACGGAATCACCACTCCAGCTCACTTTGTAAGCTCAATTTGATAAAATAAAACAGACGCTTCCGTCCTACGGCCAGCCAGTTGGGCTTTTCACATACACCAGGGGGGCAGAGCTCCTTGTTCCCCTTCTTCAGACTGCACAGAGACAAGCAAGCAAGCAAGGACAGACGGCTGGCAGTGTAAGCGGCTCGTCCGAACACCACAAACTCTCTCTACAGATGTTTGCAAACCTCGGCAGTAGCGAGTCCTGTAGAACCCAAGAAGTAAGAGAAAAGAGAAAAGTATGCATGTTATAGTGGTACGCAACAAGGGCTACGACGCAGAGAGAGAGAGAGAGAGAGAGAGAGAGAGAGAGAGAGAGAGAGAGCTAGCAGCCGGAGCCGCCCACGGCCGCCCCCTCGAGCTTGCGAGGCCAGCCCGCCGCAGGGCCGCCGGAGGCA
>JAPFUF010001224.1:0-15991 GCA_030780645.1 Aschersonia sp. MBC 508 | reverse complement strand
TCCTCATCCCCCCCCTCCCCCCCCTTAAGATTCCGCGTCCTGTCTGCTTGATCTAATAGCATTATCTTCCTACTACAGTCGATGATCATCACACTGCCGAGGACTGCTGCATCGCACTCGGATACGCGTTTCACCAAGCGCTCGGTAGCCTCGCCGGCGTGGCCCGTTTCGGATACGCATACGCTCCTCTCGACGAGGCCCTGTCGCGTGCCGTCGTCGATCTCTCCAACCGTCCCTACAGCGTCATCGATCTCGGTCTCAAGCGCGAGTGGCTCGGGAAATTGAGCACCGAGATGGTCCCTCATTGCCTGCAGAGCTTCGCGCAAGGGGCGCGGGTCACGCTGCACGTGGACTGTCTACGGGGGGAGAATGATCATCACCGGGCAGAGAGTGCTTTCAAGGCCCTGGCGGTGGCGATCAGAATGGCCACAACGCGAGTGAAGGGGAAGGAAGGGGAAGTCCCCAGTACCAAGGGAACTTTGAGTGCATGAGGCGACGTTTACTGGCGTGGGGCGCATATGTCGCTCCAAAAGCTGCATCTTGAATAAGGAGGCTCATACGGAGTTTTGCAATCGCGTTTTGAAAAGGGGACGATAGATTGGCGTCCAGAGTCGTTGCTTGACGCTGCTCTTTTTCTTTTTTTTTTTTTTCTTTCATTTCTTTTTGGGGCATACGAGCACATATGTTGGGACAGGAGCATGGCATGCGCAGGACAGATGATACATTTCCGTAGCAGTTCGAATGATCCGTGAATGAACCGATTTGCCAGGCACTCGCGAAGGCAACGCCGTTGGCGAGTGAGCTGAACCCGGCCGTGAAATGTCGCGGGCGTGGGCGTGGCTTGTGCGATGCTGAGAAAGTCTGCTTCAACAGGGTCTCCCTGAGCAGCGTGGCATCATTCTACGCGCGATGCGTAACGGAACACGACAGACTCAATGAGAAGACCGATGAACACAGAGTCATCTCTCTCTCCAAGCGAGTTCGCATGCGTTCGCAATGGCTACTATGAGGGAGGCACTTGCATACTGAAGTACTTCCAGTCTAGAGGGACCCGCAGCTTTCCCCGGTCCATCCGCCGTTCCCGTACGGTCATTGCGATTGTATCGCCTGTGATTGGTCGCCATGTTATTGAAGCTCACGGCCAGCTCAGCTCAGCGGAAACTACCATGCGCTATTCCCTCGCTTCGCCAGAGTCTCACCACCTCAAATTTCATTTATCTGTTGATCAATTGCAGCTCATTACTTAGTTTCCGTCCATCTCATCTTTGATGTCAAGTTCGCTACGCTTGAAGCCCGCGCACAATGTCACGATATTTCCCCCACACAGCCTACGCCGAGGACCAGCCCCTCGCGTACACCATCCTCACCACGCACGTGCTCACGCGCGGCCTCACGACAGGATCCCTGCTGGGCATCCTGGCCAGCAGCCTCCGCCAAGTCGTGCCGTCGTACCGCCTGCCCGGGCCGGCCCTGCACCGCGTCCTGCTGTCCTCCTCAACAGGTAGTCTTTGGGGACTGGGACTCACGGCCCTGGCCACAGCCGGCCGCATGTATGGCCGCGAGGAGATCGAGTGGAAGGACAGGAGCTGGCGGCTGCTCGAGAACAAAGGCCAGCTCGAGATGGACGACTGGACGTATGTCGGCATGGGCGCTGTGACGATGGCTGCCTTGGGGACAGGACAGGTCCGGATGCTGCGATGGCGGGCCGTCGTGGGCAGCCTGGGGTTGGGCGGCGCCTTGGGCATGGTTGGCAGCATGGTATGGAGGATGAGTGTAAATCGGGGACGGTTTCCTGACAAGGGGAGCAATCTCTGACACCGGTGTGGCCGGACACAATTCGACGGCGGCTGCCTCTCAGGTATCAAAACGTCTCGAGTCTTGACTCTGTTTGCTTGTCATCACAAGACATTAAAAACCTGACCTCATCTCCCCTCTCGGAGTCTACCACTTATGTACAGACACACCCAACGCCTTGCTTTGCATAAACAGTCTCAACCGCCCTTAACCTGTGTATCAGGGGGTCCATCGATGATCCCAGACACCTTTTACCCCTGTCCCACCTCCCCACGCCTTCAACTGCGGCTGCGTTGGCCGTTCTCTCATAGGTATGGCATGAACAGCATATCGCACTGCGCCAAGTTCATCGGGTTCACAGCCTTCGCAATTGCGTCAATGACCGTCTGATTCGCCGGCAGGTTTCCAGACGGATTGTGGGCGAGACTAGCGGCTCTCTTCACAATGGCATCGCTGTTGACCTGCACGGTGTCACGCAATTGGCTCTCACTGATGCCGTTGCGGTGACTGCTGGTGAGCCAATAAATCATTTCGTCCCGCACAGTCAGCGTGAGAGCGTGTTCCAGTTCCAGCTCCGGCTCCGTCAAGCATCTAGCAATGGCCATGAGCGAACAGCCAAAGATGCCTTCCAGAGCAAGCGGCCCCATGAGTACCTGCAGATTTGGTGTGAGCCGGAATGGCACTGGCTCGGGATTATGGAAAAACGGCTTATTGTTGCTCATAGACGGCGTAAGCTCAGATCCCCATGTGTTGCCTGAGCCTCGTGCAATATTGATCTTCGAGGGGTATCTGCTCTGCATGTACATAATGTATGTCATGAATGTCAATGCGCCCAGCTGGTACGAGAATTGTCTTCTGAAGAGCCAAAAGTCCGAGAATTGCGGGAAGACCTGTTGGAAGTATTCCAGCACCAAGAAGGACGACACATACTTCTCTTGCACGGCATTGAATACCTCCAGACGTGCCGGCGGAGTAATCTCGGGCTTGGCCTGCTGTGACATGGCGTTAGCAACCGCTTCGCTGGCCCCGACAGTAAACGATTGTGCGGTACGAACCGAGCCTTTAGTCTCCAAAATACCGCGCAGCTTCTCGAGAGTGAACAAGACAGGATCGTCTTTGGAAAAGCCCATCCGCCGACAATGGTCCTCGTAAATTGCCTGGAGCGAGACGTACGACGTGTCCTCCTGCACGATTCTAATGTGCGGCGCGAGAGGGACCATCAGAGGCAGCGTGAACTGCAAGTCTCGTCGACGACTCTCTTTTTTCCTGGCGAGTGTCTGATTTAGTTGCCTGAATAGTTGGAGGACCCGTTCCTCGCGCCTGCAATGCCGCGCAGCGGGATGCTGGATTGCCCATGAATGTACGCTGCCATCATGGCCTCGCATCTTGAGCCGCCGATACGATGCACTATACGAGCGGACCAGATCCACGTTGGGAAGAAACCTTTCGATGCGGATGAAGTCTTGGTTCTTGTCCTTGTGCTGCAGATACTGACCGGGGATCTCAACCTCGTCGAATTTCTGATACTTGAACTCGCTAAGGTGAGGCGAGAAGGCCTCCAAAGGTGTGTGGCACAATCGGCGGTCCAGCTTTTCTTCGAATTTGGCGCGCCAGCGACGTAGCTTGTGAATGTACTCGTACATGGTGGGTTTGACTTCAACAAAATCAACCTCGAAGGATTTCTTGATGTGGCTGGGCAGAATGTTTTCCGCAAACCGGATAATGTTGGATTCGGTTGCTGCGGGGAGCTTGACACTTTTTGCGAACGAGACAGGCGTGCGTCCAACGTAGGTGAGAGCATCGTTAAGTAGGGCTACGATCAATCGGTATGCATCCTCGTCCGGCGGACACTTGAAGTGCTTTTGAATCTGGTCCACCATGGTCTCCATGGAGAGAGCCAAGAGGGGAAAGGCCGTCTTTAGAACACTCATGATCTCTTCGGTCGCCTCCCATGGCGCCCTCTTTGAAGGCGAACCCGATGTGGCAGACTGCTCCTGCTTCTGGCCATTGGCACTTGGTGCAGGCGTTGGCGCGTTCGTCGCTGTCGGCGTATTGGCCGCAGCCTTCGTGTCGTCACCTTCAGTCTTGATTTGACTCACAGTCTCCCCATCGTGAGCAGTACCTGGACGAGACGCGCTACCTTCCGACTTGGGTGGCTCGACTTTACTTTGGGCCGGCGACGCGCTCGGTTTGCCGTTGGGGGCATTGGACTGTGCGCGAAGTTGCTGCTGTCTAGCCCTCTCCTTCGCTTCTTGATTCTTTTTGATGACTTCTTGGTTCTTCTTGATAATATTCATATCCTCGCGAGCGGTACGGAGCTGGAAGTAGAGCGCCTGAGGATACGACTTTGCGATATTCAACAGAATCTGGAACACTCTTGGCGACTCCCTGTACCCAAGTCCGGCAATGAGCTGAGGAATGAAGGTGATCCAGTACCAGACCGGCGTCTCGCCCTTGAAATCGTCAAAGCCCAGAGCGATTGTGCCCTTGGAGTCGTCCAGACTGAGGAGCCAGAGAATGCGGGCCAGCAATTTGCGAGACTTGGCATTCTTGTAGCTGCCAGCAGCCTGCAGGTACGAGGTTAGCGCCTGTCTCGCGGCGTTGATATCAGCGGGATCATCCTTGAATTTTCGATCGTTGAAATAGCCCCATTCCGCCCAGGCCTTTGCTGCACCTATGTCGAAGTACAAGGCGGTGCCGTATGATGAGTCTGCTTCTTCCTTCAGACCGAGCTTCTCGAGAAACATGCCCTTGAGTGTGTAGAACTCGGCCTTTTGCTGAGGATTGAAGTAGTTCAGGTTGGTGTTATTTATCACATCCAAGCCGCTCGACAGTTCCTCAGGATTCTCATAATGGCATTTGGCTTGTTCACGCAGTTTGAGGAAAGCTTCCTGAATCTCAATGTTCGGCAGAGTGTAAATGCGGCTCAGTTGACTGATACAGACCTCGGGAAGACTGTGTTTTCTGGCAACATGAGCAAAGCGATTAATGATCCACGCCGTCTCGTGATAGCCTCGATAGGCAAATGAGGACGCGCCACCGGCATTCTGCTGACCCTGCTGAGGAAGAAGTTGCAGGTACGTGTTGTTGATGAGACTGAAAATGTGCTGCCGCCACGTCACCAAATCTTGCCATGCAGTAATGTCGTCCCAGACGTTGGGCAACCGGTCACGCCAGGCGGTGAGAAGCAACTTTAGCTCCCCTGACTTGACATCCAGGTTGGAAGAGGTTGTGTTCGCCAGGCTTTGGCAGATAACGCTGGCATCGTGCAACTCAACCAGCTGTTGAAAAGTTTGCAGAAGAGGAATGTGCGCATTCGTCAAACGGTCCGGGAGTTGATGCCACTTCCTTATAGAAAGCTGAATCGCTTCATCACAGACCCTCGCGAAATCGGTCCCGGCTTCTTGTTGGTTGTGAAACTTGAGCAGAGCCATGAAAGCCTGAAAGAAAGCCCTTCGCGGCGTCGGGGCATCCATGACACCCTTGATGACGTTGTCCAAAGCGTCTCTATGTTGAGCGTCCTGCCACATATCCGTGTTACGCCAGGCACATTCGAGAAGCAGATCCTGCAGGTTCTCGTGTTTGGCAAAATCTTGGAGAATCTCCCACTGCTGCAGTTTCTGGGCGCAAAGGACCCAATGATCTTCCCACAGCATGTATTCGGCTTGCGAAAACGGAATGACGCCCGTCCTAGCCTTGATCTGAGCCGCCTCGTACAGTTTCTGTGCCTTGTCCCACATGCCGTTTTGCTCATATGAAAGGCCTGCGTTGGTCTCGACGAACTGACACCGGCGACGCCACGTCCCATAGAACAGGTCATCCTCCTGCAGCGAGGCATACAAATCCACTAGCGCATCCAGATTACTCTCCTTCACCGTTGACGATTCCACTTCCGGCTTGAGAGCTGCGCTCTCAAGTTGGACGAGTGCCGTGTACCACGCGTCGTAAGTCTTTGCTTCGAACTTCAAGACATGGGGTGGCAGCTTACACGCAGGCCATGCCTTGGCAGCACCCTCGACAAGCGACTGAACGACGTTGGGTCGCTTGTCCATTTGACGGCTGTGGTAATCCTTCGTAAGGAGGGCAACCATTCCGCGTTCAAGATCAGCGCGCTCATCTTTCACGGTCGCTGACCAATACATGGGGAACAGCGTCGTCCAAAGCTGATGCGCCAACTGGCTGTCGGCATGCTGCAATTGCATCAAAGGCTCAATAACATCTCGTACTTTCACATCGCCGAGCTCGGATACGAAGCGCCGGTGATTTGCCATGAGTGCCTCGAACGCATCGTCAGATACCATGTTTGGAACTCTCGAGTCTTTGTCTTTATGATACAGTTGCCCCAACTGCGACACTGATATGAACCTCAAATCATCCTGGTGGAGATGAATGTTCGTGTTCATCTCAACAGCGCTGAGTAATAGCTGGCATGCTTGAGCGAGCCAATAGGAATCTGCCAGTGTGTCCCAATTTTGGCAAGTCAGAACGTATGACAGTCGAACAGTGGCGGTTCTTGAGAGACTTTTGTCGAAGATAGCCATGAACCGATTGCGCATTTCCACGTCGGTTGCTCTCGTGCCGATCAGGAATGCATGTTCCATCCGAACCGTGAGCTCAGTGCGCATGACTTTGGGATCGTCGTAGATTCGTATTACTAGTTCCAGGTATTTTGAAAGCATCGTGGCATCTGCTCTGTGTTCGAAGGAAAGCATTTTGTGCAGAACAGCGGTTTTCTCCTTGAGCGTCGGCCATGTGCCCTCAGAACGGAATATCCACCCCTCGACCATATTGAGAATCTCTATGCAAAGCTCAGTGTGCATCGATTTTTCGACGAGCGTGGCGAGGACGCTGAGAAATGGCCGTCTGTTGTCTCCGAGTGTCTCCATACGAAGAGCGACAGTCTGAATTTCTTTGATCATCAACTTGGTCTGGATTTCGAGGTCGTACACAGACATCTCGCCGGGGTTGGGGGCTCCATCCTGGCCCCTGGCGCTCTGGTTGACAGCCTGGCTCGTCACAGCGTTGTAGTGCTGGACGTGTTCACGTGCGTGTTTGCTCTGCAAGGCTTTCATCAACGAAGGGATATGCTGGTCGATGATGGTGGGCTTCCGGTTCCCGATCGACCAGAGCAGGCTGACGCCGGGTATGTACGAACTACTGTTCATAGCTTCAGTTGCAGCTTGCGACAGGTACGAAATGATCTCCGAAGTCTGCACCTCGGCCTCGCCGTCTGCGTCTGCGTCCTCCATCGGAACATCCTCGGGGACCGCATCCAAGATGCGCCCAATGATGGATTTCAGATCCCGCCCATCGTCATACTTTTTTTCTGCCAGGTGTAAGCAGTCCTGTATCTCTGGATACTCGCACTTGATACATTTCTCAAGAACTTTTTGGATCGGTGCGATGTTTTTGTGAATCCAGTCGTCAGATTTAAAATTGAGAATGATTCGCACGACTTGCAAAGTGTTGATAATGTTGGTCAGGAATTTTTCATCCTGTTTCTCCTTATCTGTTGGATCGGCCATCAGGATAGTCTGGGATTTCTCGCTGCCCAGAATAACGTCTGTCACGTTAGGAAAGAGATCCAAGTCTAGGTCACCCCAATACTGAGGCTGTACGAGGTTATAGAGCAGTTTCATGGCTTTTTTGCAAAGTTCCGTGCTCTGAGGAGGCAAGGGCAATGAGGGGGTTGTGTGCTCCCGTGGTTTCGACGAAGGGAGTTGGTATCGCTCGTTCAATTGAGCAATGAACTCGACAAGATACTTAATCATTTTCTGTCGGGCCATCTGCGGAATCTGATACTCATTCCGCTCCCCAGAGGAAGGCGCCCGCGTTGTGAAAGTAGACATCGGCTGATCGCTATCTAGTTTTCTCTTCGAATTTGGTGATTCAGATGCGTCGCGAAGTCCCAGGGGGGCGACATTTCTCCCCTCGACTCGCCACTGCTCCCATTGCCATATGAGCCACATCATGTTAAGCGCGAGCTTCTTGCTCTCGTGCGAGGGGTTTGGCGGTGCGGCTATTTTTCTGAGTGAGGAAATGAGCAACATGGCATACTTGTCTCTAGCTTCGAAGAACAGCTCGGGATGTCGGACCAAGAAGTGGAAAATGCTCGTCATTTGTTGCACGTTCTGGCCCTCGTCTGCGAGAATGCGGCGAGGAGCAACAGCCCACGCCGTATTACGTTCGCTGGGGCCGGTGCCGCATCGCTTCGGTAGAACGGGTGCGATGAGTTCCAATGCTTGAGTCACGAGCGCTCTACCCTCGTTTTGATTCGTCTTCAGAAGCGACAAATATACCTGGCTGACTATTTTGGGCGGAGTCTCGTAATGTGCAATGAAATAGCCAATCACAACATATGCCGCATGCTTGTTGATGACATCTTCAAGACGGATGAATGTCCATCCAAACTTGATGATATCCTTTCTAGCTTCTTGCAGCACTGTGTGATAGTATTTCACAAGCATCGCAGAGAGCTGTAACACTTCAAAGCGAGTGTGGTCGATGCCGGGCTGTGACTGACCATCCGGAGACATGTCAGGATGCACCTTCCAAACTCTGGTACTGACAGCGTCTATGACTGATCGATCCATCAGTCTCGGTGCCCTGGCCTGCTCTGGTTGGTTCCAATGACGCATCACGTCCATGGCCAAGATGGGATTCGCGATGTTGTGAAGCAGAAAATGTTTCGTCTTGTTCGAGACATTTCGATTCGAATATATTTCAAGGCACCGCAGAAAAGTTAACCTCCAGAACTCAATCGAGTTACTGCTGATGATTTGTTCGTAAATGAAGGAGAACAAAGAAGGCGTAGGCCGGAGATTGTTGCTCGTGACCAACTCGATGAGGCTGAATAAGCCATCGAGGTCCTTTGGGTTCCGCTGCAAGGCCTTGACGAGGACATGCATTAATTGATCCGCTGCCTGATACGCCGGTATACGGAGATTGGCCGTCAGGGTGTATCGATGCAAATGTACTTCCAGATCTTTGCCGATCATTTTCATCCAGTCAAGTCTTTCCTTCTTATCCATCCACGAGCTCGTGTTCTCGTACTGACTGAGGGCGTAAAGGATGTGGATGGAATTGATAGCGGCAATGAATCTCTGCTCGTTGCCCAGGGTCGCTGATTCATCGTACTTCGCTTTTAAAGAATCCAAGCTGTCAACAGCAGCGTCACGGAGAGGGCCGCTGTCTGGATGCTTGAGAGCCTGTGCAAGGAGTCTCCCATATTTGAACTCATCGAGTTTCCCGAGCAGATATGCCCAAATCTCTTTGGAAAATCTGTTGAAGTAAAGATACATGGGTGGGCGGAAAGGACTCTGAACGGTTCTCCTGAGCTTCTCTTCCAACGTCAAAAAACAGTCTATCAGTCTATCCTTGAATGCCTCTGCAGGAGCAGGAAGGAGGTGGAAGATGTTGAAAATAGCACTGATCACCTTCATCTGCGTGTTTTGCTCGAAAAATGTGAATGAAATCTGCTGCCACGCGCTTGGTTCGACTATCGAGTCGATTTGGTCCAGCAGTCGTACACCTATCTCAACTTTGAAGTAGCTGGTGAGCAACTTCAAAAGTCTGGACAAGTTGTCAAGACCGTGCACACTTAGTCGCTTCGGATCGGACAGACTTTGGAGTACCGGCCGGAGACCTCCCTGAAGTAAATCTTTAGGTAGGCGACGATCGACCGTTAACACCGATCTCAAGGCATCGTTGGCAGCATTGATTGTCGGCTTTGACTCAGCATAGAGACATTTGAAGAATACGGCGAGAATCTTGCTCTTGGTCGGATTGTTCGCAAACTCGTCAAAGGTCATAGCCGTGCTCAGCAGCTTGATACACGAGACTCTTAGGGTAACAATATGTTCATGGGTGCGGTACTCGGCGGGCTTGTTGGCCAGGGACTCATCGCTCGCATCTGCCAACGCGAGAGATTCCATCAGTAAGCGATTCAGGTTCTCATCGAATTTGACCCAATCGTTCTTCAGGCTCATATGGTAGTTCATAGCGTTGATGTAGCCGATTTGGATGCTGAAAGGCAGCGCTCGCAGTGGCTTGGAGTAAATGGGCTGCAGGAATCGATCTCGGTACGGCTCCAGCAATTCCCAAACTGCACATCCAGCAGCCTTGGCAATCAGCTCGAGGGACTGTTTTGCCGTCTTACGAACGTGCTCATTCATGTGTGATAGCTCGTTGTTGAACTGCATGCAGATTTGTGCCAGCCTGGACTGTTTTACTGGTGGTTGCCCCGGCTGAGGCTGCACAGGCAGGGCATCTTCCTTCTTTATGCCCTTCGTGATGCGCCGCAGCAAAACCTCCAGACTTGTTTGGGCAAGACAGCGGGTCCTTTCTGGTAGATCCTGTGGCATGTCTTTGATGACATACATGAGAGCTCGAATGAACTCCATCTGCTTCGATGCCACCCACACGTCGCCGAAATCTAACTCTGTGAGTAGAAAATTAATTCCGAGGCTCCCTCCAGTCTTTGTGAACCATTCCTCTTCGTAACAGCTGTGGCAGAATGTAGTGCTCAGGTGGCCGAACAACGGAAGCCGTCCGACATGGCTGTCACCGCCGAGGATAATTGAAATGCTCTTATATAATTCTCGAATGGCTCGCTTGGCCGCGTCCCGGACATCGGGGTGGTCGGATGCCAATGATTCCACGATGGCATCCGAGAGAACCCTTGTGTCGATACACAGAGGCCCCTCACCCGCTTTGGGATCGAAAGGACTCGAGTTTCTCTTGATGTCCACCAGAGATCGTCCGACCTCAACCACCGCGAAATGCCTGCAGACATCCATGAGAAACGCATCTGCCTCGGTTTTGAACCCGGGGAGAGACTGTGCAAACATGACCGCCTTCAGAAGCTGCTTAGTCGTTCGGTCTTCTTCGTCTTTTTTGGGAATCGACTTCTCGTGATCCGCTACTTCGAAGGGTGCAAAATTGAAGTCCAATTTACGAGCCATGAGGTCCTGGGCCTGAAGTCGAACAATCCTGGCAAGGTCATCCGGAAGCTGATCGTAGCCGATCCGTAACCTGATTTGCGATAAAATCAAGTGGAGAGCCTGCTTTTTGTAGAAGTCGTCGCACGCTCGCATGTTCTGGCTACTCTTTCCGACTCTTGGTCCCTCCATTAATTTTTGAACGGCAAACTCAGTGCCCAGATTTGCGGGGAATGCGCGATCCTTCTTCGATCCAATGAGTCGCACTTCGAAGCTCGAGGCATCATCGGCGTATCCTCTCCAAGCAAGCGGAACCGCGCCAGTCATGAACTTGCGGTTTCTGCCACCAAGCTTGCCGAGGATTCGCATCGTTGTATGCGCATGAAAGTGGCTATACGGATGAGGTCGCAGATGATTGAACAATGCAGTCATGAGCTCGTCGATGACAGGTGCCATGATAGGGTCGAGGTAGTCAGCCGTCAAGTTGTCGACGCAAAGTTCCAACGTGCGAAGTCCCTGGCCCACGAGTTCTGTCCCAGCTCTCAGCGCAACAACAAGTGGCCGCATCAGAAAGCTCAGATGGGGAAGTAAGTGACTCAGCCGCGCGGGAACAGTTAAGCAAAGCTCGACATACAGGTCGCGCTCGGACGGCTTCCGAGCGGCCAGCAGAAGGTTGTTGAGAACATCGAGCAGCATCTCCAGAAGCGGCAGTATTTGCTTGTATAGCTGCTCAAACTTTCCACCACCAATGCTGCGAAATAGTGAACGTAGAAGAAGGAAATAATTCACAGGCTCTTCTGCCCTCGTAGACAAAGCAATGGACTTTGTGACGATGTTGACAACATGAGGCAGCAGGACTTGCTCGTTTTGTGAAGCGAACAGGGTGACGGCCATGAAAGCGAGTTTGAATAGCCGCAAAAGAATTGACGACTTTTTGATATCTGCCGACCCTACTTCATCAATCCGATCCATCAGAAACTGCAGAAGCATGCCGCAAAAACTAGGTGAAGTTGCCTCGCTAGCAAGGAAAAATTGGGGTATATGTAACAGGGCCGTGTGCTCAAATATCATGTCATAAAGTCGTGGAATTTCCTGCTGGAATACCTCGTGAAACGTCGCAGGATCGATGCAGTGGAAAACAGTGGCAAAAGTTTCCAGAAGATCTTTCTCCTCCTTCGTGCTCGATACCATGTAGAAATTAGCCATGTACTCAACAGGAGAGTTGTACTGCGACTCCGTCGCAGGCTTTTCGATTTCGTAATATCGGAAAACGTGGGCACCTTCCCTGAATAGCTTGATGATGATGTGGACTTCTTCTGCCGTGAAGCCATATGAGACATCCTGCCAGTGTGACGGCGCATTTTGTGGATCGATGGGGGCGCCGTTATTGCAGGTTCGGAGTTGATAAAAGGTGTTCTTCAGGCCGTTCATCAGATTCCGGAAGAGGAATTTGTTGTCAACGACGGGATCAGCGCCTCGGTCCCTGGGATTCGAAATTTTGATTGGGACGGCAGAGAAAATGTCTGTTTCGTCCCATTCTGGTCGAGGCTCCTTGTCGGCCAGATACGAGTCGGGGACATTAGCTTCCGCTTGTTGCTGGTATTGCTTCGATAGTTTGACAGCGTTCGCATATTGGCGATTCATGGCTGCAAACTTGTCTCCAATAGCATTGAGAATCATCATCAAGTAGTGCCTGGCGTCCGTCTTGTTTGGTAGCTTGGCAATGCATTCCGCCATATTAAGGAGCAGCTTGGCGCTCATTGTCTGGAAGCTCGTGCCTGGAAAGTTATCCTGCAAGTTTCGAGTGTAGACCTCGACCGTCTTGCGAATTTGCTCTGGGCTCAATGTATCCCGAACATGGTGAATTAGATCCGCAAGCATACTGTACGCCAGGGGTCTCATGGTCTCGCAGACGGTCAGACCGTCGCCCGTCAGCGTGCGTTCGTCCAAGAGCTCGTCGATTTTGCGTAAGAATATCTTTCGAACATTATAATTAATGATATGTCGAATCGCGATCAAGAGCTCCTTCCTGGTCCCTGACTTCTCGCGCGGGCAGTCTTTGAGAAGCCTGACGACGACATCTGGCAAGGTATTCAAGAAATCGTTGAGTTGTTGTACATATTGGCGCAATAGGTACGCCAGGAAACTCATCGTTTTGACCTGAGCTGTGATGAAGTCCCCGTACGCAGCACGCTGTTCTGCCTTGATGCCCTGGGCCACTCCGGTGTGTATCCGGCCCTTGGCTGCAGCTTCAGCATGAGCTTGTTTTTGCGCACTCGCCTCGATCAGCAGGACGCGCTTGATTATCGGTACAAACGCCTTGACATTCTGCTGCACCGTGGCGCGATACATTTGGAAGATTGACACAACGATTATTGGACATTCTGAGAGGACTTTGAACGACTGCATTCCCTTGAGCAATGGCCGATTCTGTTGCTGAGGATCCGCACCAAGATCGGCCACAGACGCGACCGGAGACCCAGGTCGGGGAGACTGAAAATTGGTCTGAGATCCACCGGGTGTCGATGGCGCGCCCGGCTGAGTCGAGGTGGTTGGCGTTGCATTGTCAAGCTGATCCCTTACCATCTTTTCCGTTTGCTCAAACAGCTCCAGGATAAGCGACAGGAACTGCTGGACTTTGCCTTGCAGGACTTTGTGCTGGTGACGCATTATGTCTGAGACAATCTTGACACACAAGGTGGCATTATCTTCATTGTCAGTCCGCACGAGTTGCATCAGAAGATCAACGATTTCCTCTGCGTACGGTTCGAATGGTTCGGGAGGGGTCGACGCGGTCGGCAGTCGATGGAGAACTTCGAGAACGCAGTGGCGCAGTTTCTTGAATCAAAGTCAGCATTCCTGTCATCATATTTGGGTCCCAGGGTCTTTACGAACCTGCTCCGGTGAGTTGCTTTGAAATATACATGGTCCGCGCAGTATATGGATGAAAATCGGCATCAATCTCTTCAGAAAGGGAACATAAATCGGACCGGTGGTGTAATGATCGATACTGTCACGCAACGTAGTTGCAGCCTCCAGCTTGAGTCTCGTATCTACGCGCCAAATGGTGAGAATTGTGTAAATTCGGAGTGAGGAGATGTCGACCTACCAATGTCTGCTGTGCTGAGCCGTTTCACGACATCGTCTATTGTCGTGCCCGACATGGTTGCGTTACCAGCGTCCGCCAGATCCGACCATCCCTTCCATGTGAGAAACGCACCGCCTTGCGCAACTCAGTGTCCGATGAATAGATATCGCAGGGCAGAGTGCTTTGTTGCGCGACGATAGCTATGTCAATCGACAGCAATACAGCATTGGCTTATGAATGTAAACGAAATGAAGTGAAAAACATTGACCCAAAAGCTTGACAGAAAAACGCGGAAGGACGAGAGATTATCGCCGCCTGAGTGTTATTGAAATCGCGGAAGGAACTGTCGCGAGCTTCATAAAATGCAGACCCATGAACCTGAAAACGGTCCGGCGAAATTTACAGGAGCCTAGAATCCGGGGGCCGTGGTCGCCAATTCCATTGCCGCTAGGAAACTTAAAATCATTATTCCGGCGCTAGCAAGCGAACGCCCCGTGCTCGCGGGGTATGCGTAGTAAGTTGGGCCGCTTATCTTATCGCCATCTCACATTACCCAGGTTCTCAGCGTACCCTACAGCCATATGGGCGGGAACGAACAAACATTTCGAAGCTTGAAAAATCAACCATTGCCGACATCAAGGGGCGCCGCAAATGGCCACTCGTCTCAAGAGTATTGAAAGCACTGCCGCCTGGTCCCCTCGCGTTCACAATGCAGTTCGATTCAAATAACCCCGTCGTTGAATCGCCCACGTCAGGTTTGGGAGTTCAAATTTTCTGTCCAAGTCGTCTGTCCAAATACGATATTCCCACCAGAGCATGCATATCAACCGTTTTGCGGCCGAGTGTGTTCAGGCTCATCGCCAAAATGCCGCCGTTCCTAGACATCCAGACAAATTCCCAGGCCCTCGTAGAGACATGTGCACGGTCAGTTCCGTGGTCGCCCGGCACTCAAAATAGTCGACAATGAGAAAACGGTTGGCCAGTCTGGATTTCATATAACACATTGCCGGAAAAGCCCTGAACGGGGTCAGCTTCCCGAGCAGCAGCGAAGGACAGCGTGATGACCTCGACTCGAGTGCCCCTTGCGGAGGAGAGAAAAGACGAACATGCGAGAGTGATTGTAGCCTGTTCGGAGAAGAAGGAAGAATATTTCAAAGACGTTGTGACTTAGAGTTTACTAGGCCTTTACGTGCAAGGCGCCGGGGGCCATCGGCAGCTTGTGCCCCACAGTTTCCAATCTGGAGGTTGAGTCGATCCTCATGATCCAACGTTCCTCACCTGCCAACCCAAGAGCCCTTTGATCGATCCTGCTTATTCTCAAGCTCAGGTGCGCCAAAAAACTTGATATTCATTGACCAGAAATCTTTCACAAAGGCCAAGCGGAGTCACATGAGGACGGCTGAGTCCTTCAGTCAAACATAATGAGTGGAGACAGATCTATTTTCGTGTACGGTAGGCTTCCCTCATGACTCTGAATCTAGGCCATGGGCTGCGCAGGCAAGACTAATCGCAGGCACAGGCACGTTGGTAAGGTGTAGTTGCAAGCCATGAACTTCAGCGACTAACAGGCGTCGAGATGGCCCCGGAGATCTTCTTCAGTGCTTGCTACGGCGACAAACATCCACCTCAGGCCATCCGTGAACTTTACACCTTCACCCCAGCCATCCTCAAGGACTATTGCCGCCATCGCGTTCAGTTTGCGGACTACCCTGGAGCGTTTCCAGAAGTAGGGCAAAGCATTCGAGGAATATACATCGCGGGATTGACAGACGCCAATATGGACAAGTTGGACTACTTTGAAGGCTCCGAGTATGAGCGACGGCGCGTGAAGGTGCACCTACTGCAGAAAGAAGGGGACACGGAAGTCTTGGGAACGGAGATGCCGACAGCGGTCTATGCCTTCTTACGTGCCGATAATCTGGAAAAAAGGGAATGGGATTTTGAGGAATTTCAGCGTGACAAGATGAAGCTTTGGACGAGGGGTGACTGGACTTATGGTAGGTTCCTCCGATGATCATGTTCGAGAAGCATTTCTCACGAGACAAGATGACGGCGACAAAGCGGCGATTGAACACGTCGGACCGTAGTGCTGCCGAGCATGCCGCATATGGCTCGGAAAATTCGATTCAGGACGGCGTTGACCACTGGCCATGATCTCTCAAGATCCGAA
>JAPFUF010001222.1:0-34265 GCA_030780645.1 Aschersonia sp. MBC 508 | reverse complement strand
GGGGGGGGCCTTTGGAGACCACCAAAACAAAGAAGGTGGCCAAGCGGACCCCAGAGAAAGGGTCTGTCTGGTTAATCGTGTGTCTATGCTCAGAGGTCTGGCGGCCGGTCAGCGACTGCCGAATACGGCGCGCCAGGCCAGCTCGGGCCTGCGCGGTGCGCTATCGCGGGGCGCTGGTCACATGGCTGAGCCTGGAACCATCAATCGCATGATCGAATTTGCAGCAACTGCGGGCTAACGAAATATTCTCGATCCGCGTGGGCGCCGCTGCGCTGCGATAGGCTTAGGTTGTATTGCATTAAGCGATGCTAGCAGCCCGCATTGACACTGCGTAGTAAGCAATGTAACTGGCTCGCGCCGGCTGACCTTGCTCTCCTCTGCAACGTCGATAGTATTTGCATGCAACGAGCTTCTCTGCTGAGCCGCTCGCGGCGTCATCGTGTCCTGACTGCTATACTATAGCTGCTGATAAAAGCCTCGGGAATCTTGCCGATTTGTCGGGGTCGTCCGCGGATCGCGGCAGCCTTGCATTATCTGTACGCAGCCGACCACTGTGCGGCTGCTTGGGCTGCTTTGTAGACTGAGACGGGCATCACATCAATGGACGGACGGCAGCTACGGCGGGGGGAGGGGACTTCACGATGTTTTGGGAATCGCTGCCGTCGCTGGCCGTCATTGCAGCGTCGGTAGGTTGCTGACTCCAATTGCCTAATGAAAGCAGCCACTGGCAGCCTTGATTCCGAGGCACCTAGTTCGCCGAAGTCGATATAATACCTCGGGTGGTTCTGCGCTGTCGTGCACTTGCTCCAGCGAACAGCGGGGAACCATTGCGCATCTGTGAAAACACAATTGCTGTTGCGGTCAATTGGCAGCTCAGGGAAATCGCTTCTTGGGCCACCACGTTTGAATTCTTTCTCATTCCGGGGGGGTCCCACGCTGAGTCTGGTATTCCGCGCACGGGGAAACACCTTTGTTGTCAGCCAGTCAGCTCGCCCGCCTTGTTCGCGAGAAGCTAGTCCGGCCGCAACGGGCGAGGCATATGATTGAGAAGACGTCGTCTCACGAAGGCATGCCTCCGGCGGCCCTACCGGGGGTCGCCTGCGGCGGGCTGTCCTCGCTGTGCTCGATGACCAGCACTGATATATGTTTGTTGTCTCGATGTTATTATCTGGTCTTACGGCGTTGATTGCCTCCGGCGGCCCTACCGGGGGTCGCCTGCGGCGGGCTGGCCTCGCTGCGCTCGAAACGTTCTCACAGCTCAGGACTCCTGAACTCCTGAGATCCTGAGACCTGATGCTACGAGATGCGAAGTTTCTTTCGTTCATTGCGGGGAAGATACCTTTAAGACGATAGCTGGGCTAACGTGCATCGTTTCTTAGCACGGCAGCCCCGGAGGTGCCTCAGCGCCACGGCGTCGCGCATCAGACACCTCTGACTTTGAGATCAAGCACGCCTTCCCGGAAAGCATGGGTCAGAATCTGGTTCCAGAGGCGACTCGGGAAAATAGAATAGAGAAAGCCGGGCGCTGTTTGCATTGACTCGGCACCCCCGTCAGCTCGCTCGCCATGAACAATCAAGTTAACCTGCACCCAGTGCTCGTAGAGTGCCAAGTATTATTCGGTGAATGCCCTTTCTCACGCGGGAGATGCCGCTGCAGCTCTGCCATTGCCGTTCCTGATGCCGAGATCCAGAGCGTTGTTTTTGGCGTCTTCGAGGCTCGCAGATTTGACAACACAAACAAACCCAGTCAAAACCATCTTCATATTTTGGATGGTCTGCTCCCAACAACAAGTGAATCTGACTCTCAATCCCTTTCTACCAATCATTTTTGTCCTAGACAGCCCGGACTAAATGCTATCGGCAGGGTTCAAGAAGGACATGCTGCAAACGAGACAACGCAAATTGTTGACCGACTTGAATTATATCAGACGAAGCGCAGTGACAGTCTCTGGAAACGCTGCGTGTTCCTGAGTGCTTTCAGGTATGGAGCTGTCAGCTCGCAACCCCGTCCAATGTGAGTGTCCGAACGTAGACATGAGACTCCAGTCTTCGTACTTCAAATAGGTATTTGTATATCGAAAGGCTCTCTCGCCGACTGCTCTCCTCACCGAGGAACCCAACTGTTACTCAAGCCCAGTATTCGGTCATCACGGAAACGCTAGGCTAGACTCTCACAATCATTGCTTGACCCTGACCGGACAAATATTCAATGCCGGCGAAATTGCGATGGTCTCTCCTCAACCACTCGCCGAGATCGAGCAGCAGCAGCTTTATCCGCCGCTCACTCTAGGAAAGACGCATGTTGTTAGCATCGCTACCAAAATATGGTTTATGCTAGCCCTGTGTACGTCTCGTATCAATGTCTTGATCCTTTCGCGGAGCTGACGAATTCAGGCATAACAAAAAATTGGTGCCAAACGGGGGCAGCGATCTATCTGGGACGGCTTCCTACCAAAAATATGACGGGGGAAGATGCCCCCAAACTCACTAGAGAAGCCTTTGCGGGCGTAGTGAAAACCCGTAATGGAAAGTGACATGACTGATTCGACTTTGGGCGGCGACGGCTGCGCCATTCTTCGAGTTCATACGGCGCTTGGCTTATTGAGCCAGTTCTACGATGCGAGTTCTCAGGGCCTTTTTGTTTCTTACGCCTCCTTGCAAACACCCACGATCTGCTCATCATTCATCTTACAGTCTTCAGAGCCTAGGAGCACGTGCACAAACTACAGAGATGTCCAGGACGAAGGTGTATTGACCCAGACGCAGAATATCAAACAACCAACACATCATCTGTCAACCTGGGCCCCTTTTTCAGGGATCAAGCCAACCCAACGCCAAAGTGGTTGTCTGTCTTGAAATCCGCATTTGTACTCTTCAAAACAATACAACCCCAAGCACCGATCTAGAGAGAGTTTTCACAATGAGCAATATCTCAGTAGTAGGGTAACGTATTTATCTGCGCTTTCAAAGCCGATCGATGGCTACGTTGTACATGCCCTTGCTCCTTTCCCTAGGACAAGGATGACAATGCAACGCCCGAGGGACACACACACATACAGCGTTTTCCTCCGAACGCGCCCGCACAAGCACCACCCGGGCCCTCAGCTGAAAAGGAAAAAAAGGGGCAGCCAGCCATCAGACGATGCTCAGCGAGGAGTGCCATCCTGCCGTCACACTGCAGACGGACTATCATGCGTCGTCGAATAAACCCCAGCCAATGAGCGAGCTAGGGGGCTCTCTCGTCATCTCCTCTCATCGGCTGAAAAAACCACAGCCGGCCACCTCTTGTCGAGCAGTGCTGAGAACACACATACATATGTATATATACAATACGGACGCGGCTCGGCTACCTATGCTCGCCCTGGAAAAAAAAAGAGGGGGAGGGCCGCCCATCCACCTTCATGCACGATAACCTCGCATGCGAATGCATTGCATCGAGGTTTGAGCATAGTCTGACTGACAGGTGACAGACATGGGCCCGGTAGTAGGGCGTTGGCGAATCTCACGAGAGACGGAATGGGAGTTTTGTTGGTGGTGTAGCAAGGGTAAAGCACTAATTTATTAGTGACGCTTTCGTCACAATACCAGACGGCCGTTAGAGAACCCAAACCCGAGATACATGAAATTCAGTTGAGATTTTGAAAATCGATCGCAAAGCGCAAAGCGGGTTCTATGGGCGGGTTCAAAGCCTCGAGGTTAGGCAGAGCGAGCACCCGCGCGCCACTCTTTGCATGTGTGCCAGCAACAACGGCAAGCCATCGCTCTTGCTTTGACGATGCCAGCACATCCCTCGAGACATGTGTGCGTGCTACCGCGGCCACCTTTTTTTTTTTTTTTTTTTTTTTTTGTTTAATAAAAGAAAAGAGGAAGGAAAAGCAGAGTCGGTGCTGGGCGAGTCGGATGTCTGGTGAATCGTGGTGGGGCTCACCAACCGGACCTCGGTTCTATTCCAAGAGTCGTTCGTTGTTGTTGCGTTGCGTCTTGCTTTTGCGCGACGTACAATCCAAGTCCACACAACAACAAACGCCCGTCTTGAAAAGCAGGCACAGCACAGCACAGCACAGCACAGCACAGCACAGCACAGTCGTGCGCAGCTGGCCAGCCTTTGCCACGCCACTCCCTCCAATCACGCCGATCAGAAATCCTCGAGTGGACGTTCCCCAAGCCACACAGCCACCCTCGTGCTGACCGGCCCGGTCCCGCGCAACCTGGCAGAGGTCCTTAATCATCCCGCAGCTCCGGGTTTGCCTTCTTGGGCGACACGCACAATTGCGGCCACGCTGCCGTCCGAGCCATCCTGGCTATGAGTGCTGATATTACCGTCGTCATCACGGAAATGCAGCTTTCTGTACGAGGAGCATAGCGTGCAAGGGGACCGGACCAAGCATACCAAGTGGAGTGACCTCGAGCTGGTAGTTCGCAAGTGCCCCCCTGACAATATTTGTCCTGACGCATTTACAGCTTGCGGTACTCGGGAAGGGACATCTATGACTTCTTTGAGGGCGTGGAGGATGCACCGCGGCACATGGTGATTTGGGCAGATCCAGATGGTTCAAGCTCGCGCAAGCTTGCGCCCAGCAGCATGTATTTCGCTGCGAAGCATCGCTTCCCTCCTCGATGACAATCAGATGATTTCCAAAAGAACGACGCGCACCCGGAAGCGGAAATACGGCCCATGCGCTTCGCCGACTGGTCGAGCTGGAGAGCTTTGGCCGCTCCAGAGACGAACTTGTCTTGACTTGTCCTGATGGGGGGCTCGATTTATTACCCGTTACTGCTTGTCCCTCTTGGGACCTACTTTTGGCCTTCGATATCTGTGTGCTGCCGGAAGCCAAGCGAAGGTACTGTACTCTGACCAATCATTGCATAGGCTTCCGAGAAATCATTCTTACGAATGCCATGATGCACCTGCCAGAGGCATCGAATTTGCGGCGAGCCCGTTCTCAGGGGCATGTTCCACGCGAGAAGAATGTAACCAAAGTCTATTTGGATGACGCGAGGTCGGGATCCCGTGGCCAGTATCATCCTCGTCTGCCGCTCAATGGTTTTCGTGGGCTGTGAGGGGCACAAGGTGATTCAAAGGTCGAGTCCCTCAGGTGCATGTCCGTTGGCCACATGCGGCAGCAGATGGGAACCGAGCCGAACGTGCAACAAGGTAGCTGGACGAAGTACCTATGTGGGCAAACGGAGGGGCACGAGATGAGACAGACGTAGACTTGAGATTCTTACATGCCTCGCAGCCACAAGCAGGCTGCTTCTGACCGTCCATGATTAAATTCCTGATAGTCTGGTCTATGTACAAATGCGGGTGGGGCAACGGGTGTCGCATGCTAGAAGAATTTCAATTCGTTGCGAGCTGCGGCCCCTGAGCCCCGATCGATGAGGCCTGTTGCTCCCCTTTCTCAAATACGATTGTGTTCGCCAGACGGCATCCCGTCTGCTTAGACACGGAGCATATAATTAAAAGCAAAGATGTGCCGCAAATGTAGCGGGATGGGTATAAAGTGATATAGAAGCAGATAGGAAAGACAATCGTAGGTTCTCATTTCGTAAAAGGCCATTGCCATACGAGCGTGGCCAAGCCAACTCATCGAATCACATGCTGTTCGCGATTCGAGCTCATGACAAAGGCATGTTGTTGCCCCTCAAGGCTTTGGATGGACCTTTCGCCAGCAGATCTGCTTCGTCAATGTAGAACAGTTTCTTCTCCTTGAGGAATTGGTGGTGGAACAGCTTCAGAAATGGGCCGGGCATTTGTTGGCCGACGTCAATCTTGATCTGGTCGTCTTTTCCGGTCCATAGGTGGCGGATGAAGGTCCCGTGGCAGTTTGTGTCTGTCTGCGGGAATCCGTTTGCCTCGTCACAGGGCAATTCTCGGATATGATTGGGATAGCTGTAGCGGACGTATGAGCCGAAGCCGCCCTGATCCGTGGGCTGACCCGGCCAATTTTTGCGAAATTGGTCACAGCCGGGATAACGACTGTTGTCATCGGGACACTTGCTCCAATCGTCCATTATCTTATACGTCGTTGGACTGTTTTGAGAGATGATGAAACCAGTATTCACGTTTAGCTTGCCGAACTTGTCCTTGTTGAACTCGGCTTCGGGATCGATTGCGAGGGCCATGGAGTTATTTTCAGGGTAAAGCTGCCAGTAATTCAATAACCACTCAAAAGGCAGATCGAGGTTGTGAAAGATGGCGTCAGAATCGAGATAAATGCAGACATCATGCTCCTTGAGGATTTTCGAAATGACCGTGGGCTTCTTCCAAGATGCCCGCCTGTCGCCGGGATCCACAATGTTGACATAGTAGTACTTGTACCCATGAATGCGTGCTGGGACAAGGGGTTAGCAACTATCAATGAGTTTGCATTGTCATGCGTGTTTCAGTCTTGAGCTCTCTTACCGTAAACGTAGTGATTGAGAAGCCCTGCAGAGAGACCATGCACACCGGCCGGGCTATCCCAGGACATCAAGTCTGGCCCAAAAATCTCGCCGCTGTTATTGAAGCCTCGATTGTCGAGGTCAATGATGCACAGATTCTCGCCCATACGCTGCTGCCAATGGGCGGCCTCGGGTAACCTCCATTCGAATGCATTGTGCGGCCTGTAGATGGGCTCGTTGGGCGATATGACAGGCTTGTACATATCTTGGAGGAAGAATTTCCGCAGTCGGTCATCCTCTGGGTTCGGGGGTAGCTCGTATGAACCGACGTGAGGCGTCGGAGTGGGAACACTGGTATCGTCGACTCGTTGTGGCCGGGTCTTGTAAGAGATGTGTGATTTAGGTCTGTCGACCACAAAGGACCAGCATTAGTACCTCAAGTCTTGAACCAGCGTCATTCACACGAGGACAACGCACCGAACTAGAACGTCCCAGGAATCGAGATGATTGAAGGTGAGGCCGACGAGTATCGCGACAAAGAAAAGAGCCCCCACAATTAATACCATCCCCTTAGTCGATCGCACCGTCGTGCTGAGCATTGTGAACGACAACTGTGCACTTCGCCAGGTGACTGCCGGGCAACTTTGCGAGAGAAAATATGAAGTTCTGGTTTTACGAAGGCTTGCTGAGAAAGAAATTCGTATCGCAGGAAAGCAGGTCGTAGAGAAAGTCGAGCCGAGCAATGACTGGGGGGGGGGGGGTTCCGTCTGACCGAGTGGAAGCCTTGTCTCACGATGATCAAACAATGCAAGTCAAGGGAGTCGCCGAGGGTTGGTAGACAAAACGGATAGTCGAGCGGTAAGATGGCAAGAGAGTAATAAGTGTCAGTGCGGGCTCATTCAAAAATGAGACACCCTAATTGCTTTCGTAGGATCTGGCCAAACTCCTCAGGATTGCGGCCAAGAAAAAAACTTGAGGGCCAGAGGATGGTGGCCGAAAGCAGAAAGAGCCGATTTCGACTGGGAAAGACAAAACGAGGCATGCGCACGTTCTTGTAAGGAAAGACCGTCTTGACGTCTAGCGAACAGGAAAAGGAAGGAAGGGGGAACGGGGAGACACCAGTTGGGGGTTTTGCCCAGGTAGTTCCAGACAAGCCAGGCGATGACACGGGGCTGCAGCCGAAGATGCCAAACGGGTGCGATCTGAGCGCCTTTGAAAGGGGGAAGGTGAGAAACGCGTGCTGTGCGTCGTCTTGCACTAATACTTTAGTTTTCCGAACGTTGGATCAAAACTTGGGATCAATCAAATAGGGAAGACGGATGCATGCTCGCCAGGGCGACGACGTCCCGACAGCGCCCTCCATGACGTCCACCGAAGCCCAGGCTTTCGACCCCTCCTGCACCCCCGGCTGCCGCGTCTTGTATCATCTTTTCGGACAATCGATACGAGATCGCATCTTGACTGGATGGCTCGCAGACATGGAAAACCGGCAACGTGCATGGGAGGACGCGTGTCTTGGCAAGGGGATGACGGTTTGTGGCGTCGTAGCGCCGTTGTGGTCCGCCAAAGCGTTGTGACTAGCTCCAAGGACTGGGGCGAGATGTCCAATCTCCGTTGTAAAGGGCACGGGATCATCGGCTAATAGGGTTTCGAGCAAACATGGCGGACAAGCCAACGCCCAAGAATAGATGGCCGCCGGGGCTGAGGTTGCTGCTTCCCGCTCCCCATCAACCCGGCTTGGCTGGCTGCTGCGGACCTCGATCCCAAGTCGCCTCCCAGCAATCGTGCTTGGCATCCGTCATCCAATCCTTTACAAGAAAGAACGAGAGAAGGATTGTTTGATGGCTAATTTTTTTTAATTTTTTTTGTTCGCTCTCGGGCTCTCCACGAGCCGGCAATCTCCACAAAAAAAGCTGAAATGCATGACGAGTTCGGGCCGTGAGTGTGGCTTGAGGCTTGAGGGTTTCCCACAGGCGGACGTGCAGCTCTTCGCATCTAGCCTCGTCAATCACATTGTATCCCCAGGATCTCTGTGGCCCCTGCAGATTGCGCGTAGTGTGTGTGTGGGAGATCCTGGACCATGTGGCTCTTTCCGCACAGAGCCGCCGCCAAAGCCTTACCAGGCTCTTCCCTGCAGTGGCACGCCTCTGGACAGATGCAGCAGATGTCAATTCGCAGGCTTGCGTCCATATGCCGCGGCCTTTTCCGCTCCATTAGAAAACAGTTTGCTCGTCGTTCCGTGGTGCAGGCCAAAGGTCATCTGATGGTGGCTCTCAGTGTTGTTCGTATCCTCCACAAAATTCGAGCTGTCACACCATCACGGTCGACGTACTCATCAGGTTATTTTTTCATTGATGATTCGAATTCGCTTCGGTGGACATACCTATTGAATCGGTACGCGAAAATAAAAGAAAAAGATTCGTTCACACGTCGCAGCATAATCCGTCGGGAAGCTCTTGAATCGCGTGACGATTTATTTCTCGGGCAGTGCCGAAAGTGCCGAAATAGCCAGGTCTGCCATGTCACCAAAGGCAATGCCTCGTACTGTCCTACGTGTCAATGGATACGCCTACGCAACGGCCAACACCTCCTGTCGAGACGATTTGTGCCTTCCGATCATGCATTGTTGTCCTCGTCGTCAGGGGACGGAAATCCAAGACAACCCAAATCGGCGTATCCCTGACCCCATTGATCTGCCACGGCAGTGCAGAGTTTTGGTGCTCCTGACTACGCGTGACGCAAGGTCTTGCCAGCATGCCACAATCCGCAGCAGACGTGACGAGGACATGTTGTGCAAATTACCCCTTCTCATTTACCACCATCGAACTACAAACAGCCATCCTCGACAAGCGTACGTCAGACGTTCAGGACTGCCCATCCAGGTTCTAGAAATGACGACCATAATACCAATGGCAATTGTCATAGTGTCGTCCATTGTGTCCCTGGGTGGCTACTGGGAGGCATGCTTGACGTAGTACCATGTGTAACGGCCCCGATGAGCCGAAGACAGTCGTCGTAGTCCGCATTCCATTATGCCGCAACTCGAACTGCCCTTATTAGCAATACACAGTGGCAACACGAGCAATCGTTTCCCCCACAAAGCTAACAAGCAATTTGTTTGATCCAGCGACCAAAAACGGTTGCAGGCTGCCTTACCGCGACACTGACTACCTCAATGATCAACTCTCAACCACGAGACGAATGAGTTCACAAGAAAGCTGCGCAATCTACTTGTAGAAACTTATTCCATTTCGAGAATCGGAATCAGGAACCGTGTAAGATGATTCGCGGATCGGAAGTTGTCCGAGTAGAGGCACTTTCGGCCTCCACCGACCAATTGCAACAGCAAGTCATCATTCTAGACCGCGTTCTATGAAGACAGGTTGCATAATCGACAATACACACTGTGATTCATCAGGGTTTTCGACTTGCTGGCGACTAGGTTGCGCTCACACGATCATGCACCCCAAGAAAAAAAAAGGCCCGGTGTGGACGTCGCTATCCGCCGGCTCTATGCAAGTGACCGTGCAGCCCGAGCTGTCACAACTTGAAACCAAGATAAGAGACGCACATGGATCTCGCGGGAAGAGTGATGGGGAATATGAGAATAAACCCATGCAAGTGACGGGTTCAAAGTAGGCATCTGGATAAGTCCCCGTTTTGCAGCCTCGAAGGCCCCTGCAGCATGAAAATAGATGAGAATCTGTCTTTAACGCCTGGCTCGCTACATCACGCATCAAACAGAATGAATGTTAGAACAGGAGCCTCGAGTCCTAAGTCCCTTGTGCCTCGATCCGCCGACACCAGTCCCTCCCATTGGCAACTTGATAGGCACACAGCCTCGGTTCCAGCACGATGCTGACCAGAGCCGCCACGCAAATCCCGCCGCTATCGCTCACAGTCGTGGCACTCAAGCTGAACTCGCGCTCGTCCGCAGACACATTCTCCATGATCTCGGCAAAGCAATTAACGTACACGGCACCTCCAAGCAGGCCTTCCCAAAAGACGATGACAAATACAACATAGACTGACGGGATGAAGAAATACAGACTCTGCATAATGAGCGTGACCATATTGGCCACTTGCAGTACGGAGGGAAGGTACAGATTGTGAATGCGGATGAAGGGGGTGGACGATCGAGAAATGAAGACGCCGAGCTGGTAGAGGAAGCCGTAGAATGGGTAGAAGCCGCGAAAGGCACCAAACGGAGACGACTCTAGCGGAAACAGCAGGGTGGGCGACACGCCTTGATTGATGGTGTATTCGGCCACATACACGAGCAGAAGCGGAGCCATGTACGGCACGAAAAGCGACTTTGCTCGTCGTAAATTGGCACCGAGCGAGCTGCGCATCTCTTGATGATGCGAGTACGCGGCGTGGACGTTTGATGGACCCGGTGCCAGCAGTGCTGACGCCGCCGGACCCCGCGGCACATCTTCCAGGTCATCATCATCACCATCATCATCATCGCCTGCAGGGTCACGATTCGGGACTGTCTCGTAGGCCTTGTGCAATTGGGACGACGTGGCTTGCAGCGGACCATGGGGCAGCACGAAGAAGAAGCTCACGAACATGACAGCTGGTAGGCACGCAGAAAACAGCAAGCTGTCCCTGACGCTGAAGTTCCACCATTCTGTGAGGGCCACGTAGAGCAGGGCGCCGACGAGACCGGCTGCTCCAGTCCCAGAGCCCCAGCCCACGAGACTGATGTGCCCGTAGTAATGCGAGAGGCCGAGAAAGCTGAGCTCGCCGCCTCCGCTGCTGAGACTGGCCAGCGCAATGCCAATCATCTTGGCGGCCACGGATCTGGAGGGCGGGGTGAGGGCAATCATCAGCATGCCGGCGGCCGACAGGGCAATGAAGACGAGGACGCGCGACCGATAAGGCACGCGATGTATGAAGTATGGAGCGACAAGCTTGGCGAAGAATGAGGGCATCACATCGGCAAGGAGGACGACTCCTTTAGGTATGGAGGACCCGACGAGGTCTTGCGCGGCCGAGAGGATGATTACGTAGAGAACATTGTTAATGAGGCCTGTTTTTTTTTTCGTGATCGCAACAGCGCTGTTAGCGAATATGCCCCCCTCCGACAAGTCTTTGTCAAAGCGTAAAAGAGAGAGAGAAAAAGGGGGGAGGGGGTGGTGCGCACCGAGGAGCCAAAAGGCTATCAAGACTTTGGTGTTAGGGTGCCGCAGCAAGCTGGAGATCTTGGCGCGATAAGCAGGCCAGGACGAAGACGCGGACCCGGGGAGAGGCAGGAGCCCCGAAGCAGAGAGAGGCGATGCTCGGCCCGTCATCGTGGGCGTCTCGCGGCGATCAAATGAGTCGACATGACCCGGAGCGGGCGTCGCAATTCGCAGGTTCGTTCCTGGGTGGTAAGGAAGATGGATGAGGGCGTGATGTGAAGTGACGGGTGGTGAGGCTGCGTCTCGGCTTTGTGCTGCTGATACGTCACCGTGGCACGTGCCAGGCTCTCTTCGTTCATGCCAGCCCGAGGGGTAAATGGTGAATACTCCATTCTTCCCCTGCAAAAACCCATGAAGATGCTTCCCTCGCCATTCTCATTTCCATTTTTCGGGACATTGCTCATTGAACAATGGGAATAGACGGGATGCCACGATGACAAGCAGTTGATGCAGCTTCGCGTGCGCTACAACTACAATCAAGGGCTGCACCGTCACGAGGGTGGACCCGCCGCATCTCCTTGAGGCCCGAGAGGCGTCAGTCAGGTACCTGTGGATCGGTCGAGCCAATAACATTAGCATACTAGGAGGTACTTTATGTCTATGCTATTTTAGGTAAAGATGGAAGTCTCGCTAGTATAGAGTATCTGGTAAGGCTATTATGCTTACTTGAAGTCGATTGCTAAGGAGTGGAAATAAGCGGGTCCGCGATACCTATTGACGCCTCTCGGGCCTCAAGGAGATCGCAGCGCATCAAGACGGAGGCGGAGGCACTCACTTGTACAAAAAGCTCGATGCGGCACTCAACCATGGTTGAGCCTCCTGTCAGCTTCAATTGCGCCATGTCTTAGTCGTGGTGCTCATTTGACTCGGACATCTTGATGTGGCGGTGCGACATGTACCCTGAGCATCCTGGGATTGGGAGAGTTCAGGTTTCACGATGGCCAATCTCACATACGATGCTCAGAATTAATCGGCCCACTACACTTGACACGCTTTTTGTCGCTTGGGTTGAACGTATGAGTTCCCGCCGGTGATTCTCTCGCTATGGATTTGCGCGCGAGGAAGTCTGCTTGTGTTTCCCCCCCCCATGGTTCTCAAGTGAAGTCGGTCAGTAAATTACGACCTACTCCAAAAGTGGAAGCCGAGGATCTTGACGCTGGCTCAACATGGGAAGCGAATGCAGAGCAGCCATAATCGTCACCTTGAAGCCCATAGATTACCTCAGAGACTCAGAAAGCTAGCTAGAGCTGTTTCTCCTTCTGCAAATCCAGCGTCATGGACGACCTCACGATGAATGAGTGGTCGTGCACATTCCTACAGCGATGCAGGCAATTTCATTCGCGCCTTACTCAACAGTGTGATTGCGAGCCATGCCATGGATATCTGCGGCTAGAATGCCTGAAAGGTATTTATCTACAAGCGCATCGTCACCTACAGTGCTGGGAGATTGTACCGCTCAGTCCCCCGATGCGAACGTCCTGACCGATTTGAGCAGAGCTATTCTTTCCCTGATGTCACTTGCGTCTCTCTTCTCCAACTTGCGCTCGAGAGTTCCAATCTCGCGATCCAACAGCCCTGTGTAGCGCAAGGCACACTTTCCAAGAGTCGTCACGGCCTGCTTCAGTGCCGGCCCAGTCAACAGGTCTGTCCTGACCGTGAGCACCAGCTCAACCCAGTCTTTCAACGGCAGCTCACAGACGCCGGCCTCGACGTAGCACGACGGATGAGATGCAAAGGCAGCGTCTTGGAACCTGTCGCACGTCATGCTGCATTCCGACAATGGCTGAACCAGAGATCGCTGGAGACACGTCATGACTTCGAGAATCCATGCCTGGCCGACAAAGGTGAAATGACTGAGGCGCTTGTCGAACTGGCGACAGTTCTTGAGGCCTTTGCCGATGGGATAGCCGTCTGGGCCGCACGAAAGCACGACCTCCGCACAATCTCGATAAAAGTCGCAAGTCTGGGACGGGTTCTGACATTTCGGTTGGCAGAGAATGTCTGCGTGGTGGCAGGCGCTGCAGATTTCCGCCGACTTCAAGGGTTTATACACGATCTGGTGCTCGTGAAATTCGCTCGCGGCCTGAGAGGCTGAAATAGAATCAGCAATTGGGCTTGCGAACCGAGGTTGCTGGTCCTGTGCCAGCGATGCGCATCCTGCCACCAGCAAGCTCAGGATAAGTTGCTGCATAGTTCCCTCTGGACTGAACAACATCGGACACACGATGGACCTGGCTCCAGATGTGCATTGATGGGGTCAAGATGTTGACGGAGAAAAGAATGATTCAACAAAGTCTGGATGTGATGGCCCGAGCGATGGAAGAAATTGGGTAAATTCCAGTGGAGAGAGGACACAAGCGACTCGGGAGACGCAGAGTGTCCAAAATCGTCCGCCTCTCTTCCATGGTTGACCTCCCATGTCAGGAAGTTATATTCCGTTCTTATTACCCCATCGCTATCCACACCCGCCTGGCCAAGATCATGGATGCAAGAAATGTCATGGCCGAAGAGGCGCTCATAACTGGCGACATGTTTCTTTTTTCGATGACGCGCAGTAATTGGAGAATATTGGAACAAGCCTTTGCAAGTTGACGTGACGAGTCGCTGGGCTTGGGGGAAGAAGCCTCTCCTTGAGACTGCGGTCTTGCTTACCAGTTACGTGCTTGCGATTGTCCGGGGGGTCCGAGTCGGAGGGTCGTTCACTCCATTCTGCGGCGGTTTGCTGCAAGCTTCCTTCTCGATGGTCAGAGAGTTCTCATCTCTCCGCCACAATGGGCCAAGAATATAGCATCTCCTACCGCCTTGACTTCTCAACGTGCCACCGGTCCGTCTAGGGCGGATTCCTGTAAAGGCCAATCTATTTACTGTACCGGGAGGCACGTTTTTCAACGCGTCCTTGGTGGAGAGGGCTACGATGCGGCTGCAAAGTGCGTAGCCTCGCAGACCCTCCAACGCAGCAAGATATGCACCCAGGCCAGAAACATGGGCGGCCGCCATAGACGATCCTGAGAGCCTTCCCTTGATGAAGACAACGAGATGAGGTCAGTATTACTGAACTGGGAAAAGCAACAAGGGACTGGCCGTGTTGGGAACTTACGACTTTTCCACCAGGAAGTGTGGATCGAATACTTTCTCCCGGAGCGAAAACGGACACGGCTGATCCATAGCCACGTTTCTGGGGACGAATATCTCTCCAATCGGACGAAGAAGCTGTACAAACCCATGGCTCGGCGGCTGGCGATTGCCTGGACGCTGGCATATTCCTGTTTCCTGCTGAAGCAACGAGCAAGACACCTCGGCGAGCCAAGATCCGCGCGGCTTTGTTCATGGCTTTGGAGAGGGGAAAACCCAGACTAAGATTGACGATGACGCCGTTTGGACAATCCCTTCGTTTTCGATCACGGTCTACATACGCGATGCCAGCAATGACTCTTGAAGCAGGTCCACAGCCATCGTCATCTAGGACCTTGACGCCGTAAATCTTGGCTCGTTTCGCGACACCGTAAACGCGGCCGCCGATGGTTCCGGCAACGTGAGTGCCATGACCACTGCCGTCCTTGCTCTGGCCCTCCACGAAACTTCTCACCTGTCTAGCGCGGCCCCCGAAGTCCTGAATAGGCAGTGTTTTAGCGCGTGCGACAAAGTTCACTGTTCTGGTTCGCCAGCGGAGAAGTTGGTGAGGAAGTCAGCTTACACGGTGGGAGTCGTCGATACCCGTGTCGAGTACATAAACACAGGTGCCCTTGCCGGCTCGGGGATGATATCGGAAATTGGCAAAGCCCCTCTGTCTGTGTCCAATACGCGCGAGACCCCAGGGTGCTTGCAGTTCGACCCTCATAGCTATCGGTACCTCAGCGGCCGGGACAGCATGGGCAACGGCGGGCTTGTCTGCTTCGACGTACTCCAGCTACAAGAAGGGGGCGGTTTTAGCAAGTCCTCTTCCGCTCTTGTACGGAAGAAAGAGGGGCCGAATAGAAAAATGACAGCTCTTACATATTCGTCATAGTCGTACAATTTGGCCAGATCTTTGTTCTCCAGAGTCGCTGAAAATCCCTTGATGACTTCGTTGTACACGTAGTGGGCTTTCCTTGGCAGACTATTCACGATTTCTTGCCTTTTCGACCATTTCACGTCATCATGAAACGTGACAATGTATCGCCGTGATTCGCATTCACAGTCTTTGTCGTTATTACTGAGAATGACAGGCTTGCAAACGTGTTTAGCCCAAGCGGCCGGAAGGAGGAGAAGGGTAATAAAGCCCAGCATTTTTTGCCCTCTCTTCGTTTACTTGTTTATCTCTTCATTCAGCCACTCGACTCACGATGAAGGGATTCAACAAGTCGCTGGGTGGATGGCGTGAGCCTGAGTTTGATGGAGAACTAACTTCAGGTCATTGTCGATGATGCTCGCCTCTTTATGCTCAGAGAAAGGATCCATGTGATCAGGAGCAACGCGGGGCTCAGGAAAACACCTCCTGCGGAGTGCGTGTACGACATGAATCATTCCGCGGTTTGAGCGAACCTTGACATGGTTCGCCCTGGTAAGTAGTAGCCAGCGAGCTGGGGAAACCCATCACATCACGACTTCGCGTCCGGCGCGTGATCTGAGTAGAGATGAAAGAAGCATGATCGAGCTGAGATGTCGCGGCCGCAGTGGTCCCTCGAAATGAAGTGGACCTGTTAGGTTCGGATGCTGCTTCCAGCCGTGCCGAGAGTTCGAGACCAAGAGTTCGAGAGATGTGACAGATTTCTATGGTGACCCTGCCTATATATAGATGCTTGGGATCGACGAGCCTGTCAGGATTGCGGGCCACAAATCCTGGTAGACCCATTTCAAGAAGGCCATGAGATTGTCGTTACATACTGACAGCTGACGTGGTGAGGCTCAGTCCTACGTCGGGGAGAGATGTTCCGTAGTGATACAAAGGACCCTGCCAAGACGGGCCAATCTCGTGGAGTATACGGCACATTAAGGCCGTTACAGTATAGTTGTAGTACTCTCCGATATTCTACCAAGCCCCACCGTTCAAATGTGATGGTATATCGAACAAGGGCTCGTCGAGATTGTCGAAGGTGAGAATTCATTGTTGCTTGCGTAACACATATATTGAGAGTGTGCTGCGAGCTATATCAGCGCTACATATATCGTTGCAGTGAGCCGTGTTTGGCGAGACGCTGATTTCAGCAACGGAGCCTCCGGTCCTCGGTCATTTGCATGAACCGAAGCCTATTTGACAGAAGCAAAAAGGGACTGCGCGCAGTCGCGAGTCAAGCTTACCACAAGCCACTGTCCCAATTCACTGGGGACATGAACCGGTGGGCGGCGGGCTTCTCACGGCATGATGCCGAGTGACAATCCGATGCTTCTCTTTTGTTCATGTTCAGTCAATTGGACCAACGCCCGTCTCATTACCGTCAGGGGTCCATGTATTAACCTGGCACGTGGAGCATCTGCTCGCAGTCGCCCCTTCTTGACTAGGAACCAACCAATGGCAAGTACAGGCATGACACCACTTCTCTCGAATGTCCTGCACAATGGAGATCTTAAGTAGCGGACAGAAGGCGCATGGGGATCGGGTAGTTGCTTAATTTAGCGGCGTCCTGCCCGGGGTCACGTCGGGGCCGCGGACCGACAAGACTTGGGAGTTCGTGAGGCGCGATCGGGACAAAGCTCTCGGCCGGCGTACATCGGAGAATGTATCAGACATGATGCACATTGCGACTCTGCGGACGAGGCACCAGATGGGGACTGGAGCAGGGTTTCTCAGGCCATGGTACTGTTTCTGGGGCGTGCACTTGAGCGCCTCTTTTAAAAAATAAAGACATGATCAGAAAGGGACCGTTTCTGCCGTAACCCATTGTCGTTTTTTTTTGTTTTGATTATACCACCTTCAGAATTCTATCCTGAGCCCTCACTAGACCTGGGAGGGATAAGTGATGAAATGGAGCAGGACGCAGAAACTTGGGAAACATCAAAGCATCCTCGTGGTGATGTGCAGCTGGGTTACAAGCGGTCTGAATTATGACTGCTCACCAAAACGGTTTGACTCACTTTCTGCCCTTCCCCATTGACTCATGTCTAGAAGCGAACGTGTAACTCAGCAATTATCGCCAGGTCAGAGTTGTGCGCGCAGTGACTCGGCGATACTTGTAACCTTGGCTTTGAAAGGGCAAAAGACTTGCCCAGCATCGCATCGAAAGTCAGGGAGATCCGGAATGGGCCTGGGCTTGCAGGCGACGATGCTGCGACAATCAATTGATACATTGATTGATGCTCACAACGAGATACGTTTCCCGCGAAATGAAGAGAAATGTCCCTGAAGTCACTTGTATCCTAATCTGAGTTGTAAGCTTTGCACGAATGAAGGACATGACGGTAGGATGGCGGCAGAACTTGGCCCAGAATGTTATTGAAGAACTAGGATCATTACCGCCGAGTGCTTATAGCATTCGCAATAACTGCATGACGATTGGTTCTAGATGAAGGCATCCAGATGAGGCAGCGGAAGAGCCTTTCAAAATGAATACACAAACGCATCTCAGAGTATTTGTCCCTAGATGTGCGGCTCAGATGAGGGCCAAAGTGAGCTTAAGCTTTCCCAAAACGCGAGCCACTCAAGTAATCAGGATTTTTCTCACGGGCTCTTTGACAATGACTTCCAGCCGGAGACTTGAGGCACTGAGGAGTTCGAGCATTCGCACGGGATGCTAGTAGCAGACTGGTGAAAATTGGACCAGGCTTTGTCCTTGAAAACAGGTCTCAAAGGGCATAGCTAATGAGTCAGGGGTTCCATTGATTATTGTTCGTTTCGCGTGGAAGATCACGGCGGGTTGCTTTCGCTCGGCCCAACTCACGGAGCTCAAAGCAGAGTTTCTGGCGATCCTCTAAGTGCGAAGAATGAGTCCGTACACAATACGCTGATCGACCCATTCGAGCAAGTTTTCTGGGAAGAAGAAGAAGAAACGTCATCTCATCGAGTATCTCATGCCTGATGAGCGCCTTGGCAATTTTCATGGCTCGACAAACAGGCGATCTTCAGTCGACCAGTGACGCGGTGAGGTTCGGTGCCTTTCAGGTTTCATGGAGGCTGTTCAACAAGCCTGTCGCATGAAGATCTCTGCTTCGGTGCATCTTCGCAATGTTCCGAAAGCGGACAGGGGGTAATCCCCGTCGGCCAAACTACCCGCGAGAAAATTCTCTACCTGGCAAGAAACCGACGAGACGTGTTGCCTTGAAAAGGCTCTTGGCAAGCACCCAGGAAATGTTGGCCCGTGCAGGCTTTTGAGGCTCGTGAGCTTCGAATTCCTTGAATTCGGGAAATTATCGAGAGTTCAAGGAAAACTGCTGTGTGACAAACGAGTTATTTTGGGCCACCTTGGATGACTATAAAAGGCGTCAGATCTGCAGGATCAACTGAACGAGGGGATCATGATCAGATCTATCATTATCGCGATCAATACATTCCAAAAGCTTCAATCCAGCTGCATTCGTATTGTGTGTGTGCAACTGTCAAATTTCCTGCGAAATTGCGAGCGCTCCAGCAGGATAAGGCCTTGTCACTATTATTCCCGAAGAGGGCCAGTCTTTTTCTCTCTGGAAAGCTAGCTCGAGCTTTGCGAGAGGAGGTTGTGTGGGATGAATACGGCGACCACAGGATATCAAGGAGCGATTTCACAACTCTCCGGTAACGGAATGGTCAAAATTTTGTCTTTTGAAAAATCGCAAACCGACCGGACCATTCGAATAGAACGACGCGAAGTATAGCATACCTTTTGCTGACTCGCGCCCTTCCAACAGGCCAAAAACGATCAGAATATTTACACGTACACGCATTTCGATGCCCGTGTGAACAACCCTCATTCACTCTCACCAATAGCTTTTGTCTTGTCAAGCTCCGACTTGTCTAGCAACCGCTTGTTGCTGGAGTTCTCTTCGCATTTTTGCTTTTGATCGAATCAGGACATTGAACAAACGTTGCCACGCGTCACGCGGCTCACTAGGACCACAATAGCATGTGAACAGATTGGTGAAGAAAAAGCTGCTTGATCGTTCAATGTCAAAATCTCATCTAGGGGCAGTGCGATGTTGGCATTCAACGCATCATCCACTCGTCGTCTGAGTTTCCATTGCTTCACGGCCTTTGTCGCCAAACAACTCTCTACAAAGATTCCTCCTTGCTAAACATATTAAGATTCAAACAGTCACCCACGTACATGTGAGGCTTTGATGCTGTCTTCACATGGGATAGTGTTATTTTTGTTAGAGGCTCGAATCCTCCGACGTCATGGCCTCTCTGCCTCTCTGCTGCTTTCCACCACACTGTCCGGAGCAATCCATCCCTCTGCAGAGATGCTGTCAGGCACGCTCTCCGGCGTGTAATAATCATGGCCCTTGTACAGCGATCCCCCTGGCCCTGGCGGCTTGGTGCCGACGTTCGCTAGTGAAGCTGCTTTCCCTTGTGTAGCGATATCATTCACACCACCCAAGCCCTCGACGTGAGGGACTCGGGCTGGAACCACGTCGTCATCATTTTCGCCGCCCTGACGTTCACGTGCGTCGCGAACTTTGTCAAGGGGGCCACCCTTGCCTTCGTAGTGCTCTCCGCGAGTTTGTCTTGCCCATCAAGATCATGTCAGCTTATCATTCTGTCAGGCAAAATGAGAGGATAGCAAGGCCATAAGCTCACCGGCCTTTGTCATCAAGCATGCCGCCCTCGCTGGGCGGAATCCGCTTGTTGTAGCCCTTGTTGGTACTGAGCTCGTCACCGTACGCAACTTGGGCGCCGGCGTTCTCAAACTTCTGCTCGACAAGAGAGTTGACTCCCGCGTCGTCGAGACCTTGCCGACGGGCGTTGCCGGTCTTGGCCTGGTACGAGTTGAGATCCTTTTCGGCCTGTTCGGCGATGGCGGTGTAGTCAGGCATGGTAGGCGAGCTGTGTCAATACGATGAAGGAATGGAAAAAATTTAGAACCTATGATTTCCTTTTCTGGGGCGAGTGACGAAGAATATTGCAGCAGGAAGGCCACTGCTGGAGGTTGGCCATTTTATCTCATCTTTTTGGGAGCACGTCGTACGTCATCATGATGGCAGCCGGACTATGGTGAAGGTATGATTTCATCCATCATTGATATCAACCTCTATGAGCAGCAAGTGGGAATTTTAGTGGATTTGTCTTTCCGTCCGTCTACAACCAGCTGCCACGGTGGGGCCACTCGTGGGGATGTCCGGAGGTTCTGCTCCTAGTTGAACTACTCACATGCCTGGACAGTGCTTTACTTAGACTGGGTAATTCTGGAGAGACCTTTCCGTGCCGTTGACCCCTAACGAAATCACTGTGTCATTCTGGTATTTCTTTTCGGATTACCTACGACTGAACTGCATGTCCTTTGGACGTTGTCTGAGTTGACCAGGAGCTCGCCGGCTATCCAACGAACCTTACTCTGGCTGGTCGCCGCTTGAACATCGCGCGTGGCTTAAGCAACTCGGCGGTTCTCGGACCGTTGTTGCATATCTTGGTCAGGTGTGTCTGCAGCTCAGAGGGTACACCCACTAAAAGACGTTCTCGTATGTTTCTCAACTCATCTCGACAATCTTTCCCGGGGGAGAAGGGGTTGTCGGTCCCCAGGGGACGTGTGCTTGTAACAGCGACTGGAGGAAACCTGTCTGTCATCATGGTGTGAAACAAGTACCAACTGGCTCTTTCCATTTTTCTTTGCTCACGTCAGCCGGCTTGTGGCTGACGCATCACGTTTGAGAGATGAGCTTGACAATACATGTTCCTCGCACTCCATGCCGTTTCCCGAGACAAAATGTCACAATTGATCGCCTGCCAGGTTCCGTTGATCGTCAGACCGGGAGGCGGCCCGATCCACCCTCTGATATCGTTCGGACCGCACGGGCGCGGTCGCCCGTTGGCCACGTTAAGCATCACCGCCCATCTAAGAAATCGCTTCCAGGTGGCCTCCTCTCTCTTCTCATGTTCACGTTTCAGCCTCATTCGCTACAGCCAGCCCCACTGATCAGCACATCCCCAGCTTCGAGATCTCAACCCAACACGCCTTCTCCGCTTTTCCCGCACGGCCACACACCGGTCTGGCAAATCCAGTTTCGGCAGTATTATTTCGTATCATCTTTCAAAAGTCACAGTAAGAGCATTTGCGGATTAACGACTAGTCTCAAGAATGCAACAGCACATCAATGCCATGACAAGGGCAAGCAGGCTCCTGCCCTCCACGAAGCCCTCGCTCCAGCACTTGGCAGATATTTGCTCGCAGCGCGCTGCTCCTGACCAGTATCAGCAGGCATCTTCCATCCGAAACAATGTGCCAATCTATGATATCCCACCTCACCGAGCCCTAGACCAGACACAGCGCTCATCACTGCAGGATGAGTGGTACCAAGTTCTGTGCCGTGGCCCTGGCGTATTCGTTACCAAAGGGTTATTCCAGGACCACCATCTCATTGATAGAACTACTTCTGTCTTGAAAGGCATCATCAGCCGGGAAAGCTCTTCAGGCAACTCTCAAGGTGATCACTTTGCCGGTACAGGCAACAACGACCGCATATGGAACTCACTGGGAAAGCATGCCATTGCAGACCCCGCTTCCTTTGTACGCTACTATTCCAATCCATGGCTGTCGTCAATATGCAACTCATGGCTTGGACCAGGCTATCGCATCACAGCCCAGGCCAATAACACGAAGCCCGGCGCAGAAGCCCAAGTATGTCATCGAGACTATCACCTCGGGTTTTTGTCCAAAGAGGACTGTTTCCAGTTTCCGAGGACTGCACATGTTTTCAGCCAATTCCTCACACTGCAGGGGGCGGTGGCGCACGTAGATGTTCCTCTGAACAGTGGCCCGACCCGCCTGCTGCCATTCAGCCAGACATTCGAGCCGGGTTATGTCGCCCACCAGCTCCCAGAGTTCAGAGAGTACTTTCTCAACAATTATGTTGAGCTTCCCTTAGAGAAAGGCGACGGGATCTTTTTCAACCCAGCCCTGTTCCATGGCGCGGGGGAAAATCAGTCGACGGACATTCAACGTATGGTCAATTTGCTGCAAGTCAGTAGCGCATTTGGCAAGCCAATGGAATCGCTTGATAGCTTGACCATTGTCAAGAGCACTTGGGACGATGCTTCACAACTTTTCAAAGACACGGGTCTTTCCGAGGAGATCGAAGCACTCCTGCCTGTTCTTGGGGAGAGCTACCCTTTCCCTACAAATCTGGACGTCCAAAGGCCAAATGCTGCAAATCTGGCGCCGGGTACAGAAGTAGACATAATTCGAAATGCATTGATACGCGGATCTAACTTGGCAGAGGTACTTCAGGCGTTGGAGAATCACAGCGCCAATAGGAGGGCAGGATGATGAACAGAGTTGCCACTCGGTTCAGGCAGTTGATGGTGACACGATAGTCATGTCGGCGAGGGATACATGAAAATCCCAACAGACTCATAGGATATTGTCTCCTAGCTCCGGACGACGGTTTCTCAGTTGGGCTTTTCTCCATATACTGAGTCAATCATGGTCATGTATTTGTATCGGGCTTGATTTGTTTCTGCGGAAGGAGGCATCGAAAGCAGACGACATCTTTCTCATGGGTATCTGAGGCTGGAAAAAATCATGCCATGTTCGCGTAGATATGAGCGACTTTAACCCGGCATATCAGTACGTCAAAGTTGGGTTGCTGGCCGGAGATGAGGGCGAAAAGCCCTTAGATGGTGTTTGAAGACTTTTTCAAATGGAAGCCTAAGAGCACGCATACAGCCTGTCCGGCTAGCATCCCTATGTACCGATTTTCATGGTAAGATTGCATGCATTGGTGAGCCAACCAACTGACGAATGAGCCATCAGTAGAGGAATATTTTTTTTCTTGGAGCTGCGCGGTCTCTGCCTGAGCTTCCCTCGAAAATTATTGCCAACCCATAGGGCCTTCTCCGGGAAAAAGAAAAAGCGACAAAAGAATACAGATGAACTTTCAACACCACTCGGCCCTTAGTTAGGGCATGTACTGTGTCCTCAGGCACCTGGAACGAATCTCAGGTGAATGCCAGTTTGCCTCTCTTTCGATTCATCGTTAGAACTTTGTGAAATATCTGGGAGCGAAAAGGCGTGCTCATAGCCTCACTTGATGACCCTTTAGCGAGGGTATATCTCAGTGATGTCAACAGCAGGACCACGGGATGAGGGTCGACAATGAAAAGAATGCTGGGCCTCGTCGTGAAGGTCCCTCTGAAGATATTTTGTCGCCGAAAACGGACTCCTTGTATGTCTGCCACCCTTTGAGCTGGTATAGCTCCATAGCCCCTGCACTTGCAGCGGCCGTACTGAGGATGGTAGTCACGACAAACGGCTGTCGGCGTTGCGTCCTGGGGTCCTCTTGCAGTTCGCGTTCGTTTGTTGAGCCCGCGTTTTATGTTCAGAGCCCCGCGAAAGAATTGCGTTCGATATCCCAGACGAACGGCTCAGGGATGACTGATGCGCCTCGGGCGTCAGTACGGCTGCGCTGCGCGCAAGAGACGGTTGCCAACGATATATCAACGAGTGGCCCACGCAATGGGCGTTCCTCCGCGTGAAGGCCAGGCGATGGCATGTGGCATGCTTGGCCTCACTGGAGAACTACACTCGAGACTATTCAAGATCGGCACTCTTCAGTCTCTTGCTTCCCGGCGCCATCTACAATAGGGCGCGAGAGACGACACCGCGTGGTCATTGATCGAAACGCGGCATGCGGACACGTCTCTTACGAGGCCCCTTGTCAAAAGAAAAAGAAAAGAAAAGAAAAACGCAGAAATGATAAAGATGCTTCGCACCGTGCGGCAGTCATACGAGAGCACACGGGCGTGACGGGCTGGCCACTGGCCCTCGTAGCCGAATTGATGAGGAAGAAGTCCCCAAGTCGAGGGTTTAATGCCTGGACCAATTGAGTGCAGGGTTGGTTGCTAGCTCCTTGGCTCCCGGCAGTAGCGCCGGGAATTGCGCCCGAGGCAAAACTGCGGCGACCACCTCGACTCTTTCGCAATTCTACCCAGAAAATTCGCCGCCAATATCCCATCTCAAGTCCAGCACTCGTGGTGCGACGACGACGACGACGACGACGACGGAGACACAGGTGTGCCATTGGCAAGTCGTCATGGCCGACGCAGCGGGCAAAGACGAAAGCGCATGCCCAGTCGACCACAGATCGCGCGACGCCTGGCTCGCGCAAGCCCGCGCCGCCGAAGCTTCCAAAACCTGCTCCGTCGATCACCACCACCAACTGCCGCCACTACCGTCACCAACATCAGCGCCCGCAACATCCTGGACACAGACGTTGATCTCATACCTGCCATGGTCCTCACCCCCAACATCCTCCCTCCCAACAACAAGAACAGCAGCAGCAGCAGCAGCAGCCAGAGATCAAGCGCCAGCAGCTTCAAAGCCAAACACCGGCCTGGACACCGGCCGGGTCATTTCCACAATCCCCCGATCCGTCAGCACCCCAGAAACCACGACAACAGCCTGTCCCGTCGAGCACGGCGCGTCCGCCAACCACGAGAATGAGTCGGCCGCCGACCCCTCCGGCAACTGGGTCTACCCCTCGGAGAAGATGTTCTTCGACGCCATGAAGCGCAAGGGTTACGACGCACGCGTCGCAGACATGAAGACGGTGGTGCCGATTCACAACGCTGTGAACGAGCGCGCGTGGCAGCAGATCAAGGAGTGGGAGGCGCCATACCTGGCCAAAACACGGTACGTTGCTAACAAACTCAACGAGAAGATTCCTGATGCCCGAAAGTTCTCGAACATCAACGACGATTTGAAAAAAATTAAAAGAAAAAAAGAAAGAGAAAAAGAAAAAGAAATAGAAGAAGAGGAAAAAAAAAGAAAGAGAAAAGGGAATCAGGAACGGAGCTGATAGATGAGCTGTGGCTAACCTTCAAAACGACAGGTGCGGCGGACCGAAACTGGAATCGTTCGCGAATAAAAACGACCGCATGACGCCCAAGGCCAGGATGAATACCGTGCTCGGGTACACGGCGCCGTTCGATCGCCACGACTGGGTCATTGACCGGTGCGGCACGCGCGTCGAGTACGTGATTGACTTTTACGCAGGCCGGCCGGATGCCAAGGGGGCCAAGATGGGACCGAGTTTCTACCTGGATGTGCGGCCGAAGCTCAACACGTGGGAGGGCGTCAAGATGCGCGCCATGCGCTGGACGGGACTCGCATGACAGACAGGGCTGCGTCGAAAGGAAAAACCGGGCAAAAAAAAAAAAAAGAAACAAAAGGATATAAGAAAGAAGGAAAAATGAAAAGACAAGGGGCTTTGCATCTGGTCATCATTGTACATTTACACAGCACATTTCATGAATTTCTCAACGATACCACCAGCACGTTGATTGGGCTGATTTTCTTTTGTTCTCCCACTGGAAGAGGAGACTGGGGACGGAACAACCTAGTGTACAATAAGACAGCTTCATGGTCGTGTTTCTCTGTCATCATGGCAATGCTGCTGGCGTCAAACCGTCATCATTCGTCCTTGTGATCGACGGCCCGGCTGCGGAGGCGGATAGGCGCCGCCGTCTCAAAGGCCTGCGCGTCCAGATCCCACCCTCGCAGCTTCATCTGCGTCCACAGGTCCGCGTTCTCGGCGTGTCGACCCTCCCCCGTGATGAAATCGGTGTGGTGGTTGTAAACGACATCCTTCTGCATCCGCCAAGCGTCATCCATGGCATGGAACCACGCGCCAATGACGTGTCTCGGGCGACATCCGGCCCAGAGAAACATTGTCACCTTGCCGAAGCGGCTGCCGCGCGGTGAGGTGATGAAGGCGGTGTGTTGCGGCCTGTCTACCACGTCACCTGGTGCGTCGCTGCTGCTGCCGACAGCTGCCTCGCAGTAGTTGGTGCCAAAAGCCAGCTTGGCAATCTGGACGTTGTCCCTGTTGCGCACAAACGGGCTCCAGAAGACGATGCGCTCCCGCCGCGCAACCTGCTCGGGAGAGAGCACCTCGCCCGTCCTGAGATACTCCTCGTACAGGATCGTGGCCCGCTGGCGGTTGAGCGTGGCCATGCAGACGCTCCGCACGCCGAGGTAGTTCATCCACAGGTGCGCGAGCACGAGAGCCACCATCAGGCAGACGACGCTGCGGTGGTCCTGCACCACCTTGACGGCCAGCGTCCCGACCAGCAGCCCGACCAGGCCCACGGCCGTCTCCTGGCTGGCCTCCTTGGCGTTGAGCTCCGCCAGGTTGTCGTGCTTGGCAAAGTGCGTGCTCAGCGCGGCCTTGCTGGCCCCGGCGGCGACGCCGCACAGCGCGCGCAGCGCCTCGCCCAGCGCCAGCGCCGCGACCTTGCCCGCCCGGCCGAGATAGGGGCTGTACAGCTCCAGGAAGAAGGCCGTGTCGTTGAAGATGTCGGCGAGGAAGCGGTACTTTTTCGCGTCGGGCTCGATGCGCAGCCCGAACCGGTGCGCGAAGATGATGGTGGCGATGCGGGACAGCGCGTCCTTGAGGATGGTGATGAGCATGGCAAACGTGGCCGAGGAGCTCGCGTCGCCCACGCCCAGACCCTCGAGCAGAGCGCGGTTCGCGAGCAGGGACGTGATGGTGGAGAAGAAGGCCTGCAGTGAATCATAGGTCTGGTAGGCGAGATAGTCCTTGGAGACGGAGTGAGGGTATCCCACGGGGAGAAAGGCATCGAGTGTTGCCTTTTTCCATTCTCGAAGCGGTCTGGCAAAGAGGCCCTTTTCCTCCTCTTTCAGCTGAAGCTGCTCGATTTCACTTGCATGATCAGTAAGAGTCCAAGAGCCTTTTTTTTTTTCCGATTTCCACACATGAATCCCCTTTCCACGCCCTTCATCTTAATTCCAGTAGAAGCGAAGGAGAACTGGAGTAGCAGGGGAAGAAAACAGCGAGAAAGAAGAGGTCGAGAAATGGGGGAAAGACAGCGACTTATAGATCAACTAATAAGACGCACCACAATCTTGCCTTCACTTGGGCGATGGAGCCATCGGCGCTGAACGTTGCCGGAAATGTCGAGCTCTGCAATGTCGACGTCCCGGTTCTGCTTGAGAAAGACCCCGATGCCATTGGTCTCGGGTTGTCGGGCCTGACCTTCGGCGAGTGGTGAAGAAGAAGAAGCCATGAGCGATGCGTTGCACCCTCTGCGTTGGGCGTGTCGATCGCCTGCGCTTTGCGGCTTCAACCCCACAGATTTCCGTTCTCGCCGCAACTTGGGGACAGCGCAAGGAGGGTAAGAAGGGGGAGGAAAAGGGGGGCGCTTTGCATCAGGGACGACGAGGTTCTAGATTGACGCCGGACCCTTGTTATTTTGTCGGGAAAGAGAAACGTGAAGAGCGACGGAAGGCGACAACGTAGAGGCGCGAGCCAGCGTGTTCCAAGAGCAAACGGGAGTTCCGCGGCAGCGCACTGCCAGCTGGTACAGTTGGCGGGAGAGCGACGTTGGACAGAAAAATCGGCGCGTGGCCACGGTCAAAGCCAGGTGAACGAGAACCAGCACAATCCGTGTCATTTATATCCAAATCATCCCACCACATTCTATCGTGATTCATTGCTTATCTCGTAATTACCGCTCATCCTTCAATCCACATCACCTTGATGGGGCAGCTCGTCGAGCGTGCCAACTTCGCCTTTGCCAGCCTAGCTTTCACCTCTTTACGGGCTGGCCATCTTCAGTCACCAGAAATTCGTCCGTCTTTTGCGGTCCCTCGCCGACGCCAGTCATGATAACTCTGCTCACTCCCTCCTTCAACGAACTGGCAACCACCTCGTCCAGCTGCACGGCAGGCTTGGCCCCGACACCATTTGCAGTCCATCCTGTGACGCCGCCAAGCACACCGGCGAATGCGCCGAGAATAGTAGATTCGTGCTCTTGAAGGTAGTAAACAACGCAATTCGGCCCAGCGTCAAACGTGTACGCAGCGATCGTCTTTCCAGCCTGCTCGTTGATCGACTCTACGGCACGGACAGCAGCCCGGGACGTGTCATTCATGTAAAAGATGGGCGGATACGTGTCGGCACAGCAAGCGTGGAAGGAATTGGAGTCGCGCATAGTGACCTCGGCGAATTGGGCAAAGTCCTTGTTTTTGATGGCCTCCTCGATGAGAGCCATGTTTCGGGGGACCACGTCAGTCAGTCGCCCTTTGAACAAGCCCGACGTCGCCACAGTCTTTTGCATGCCCGAGGTGGAGGACACACCCTTCTTGGCGGCACTTGCAACGAGGATCAAGGCCCGCATGTCCGGCCAGTGCGAGGCTGGTGCAACTAAATCTGCCATTGAGTCGCTGCCATCGTCTTTGGTGCCTGTTCTCCAAGCGACGTAGCCACCAAAAAGACTGCGACAAGCCGACCCGGAGCCCTGCCTGGCCACAATGGACAGTTCTGACGGTGAGTCGGGGAGCTCATACAAGTCCGCGATCGCCCGGACCAAGGCTGCAAAGCCAGCGGCGGAGGACGCGAGACCAGCAGCAGTGGGAAAGTTGTTTTCGGACACAATCTTGAGCGGCATCGTCGATAGCTTTGGCAGCGACGAATCAGCAGCTTCGACGGCGGCTCGGCGAGCTCTCAACTCGCGAAAGCACGCCTGTGTTCGAGCGCCGGACACGTCGAACGACTCGCCATTGAGCACGAGGCTATCCCCTGCAGGGTAGGACGCGGAACATGAAGCGGTCGTCAACGTTCGAAGATCGTCTTGCGAAAGGGTCACGGACACGGAATCGTTGGTTGGGGTGTTGAGTTGCACATCCCGTTTTCCCCAGTATCTGTTCAGTGCTCATGTCAGCATTGTTGTCGGCAGCGTCCGCCTTTGTGAACAGAAGGTGTTCAGCTCCATACTTGACCACAGCGATGTTCACCGGGGCTGTGGTGCTTGCGCGGTAAATCTTGTTGTCGGCCATTGGGAAAGCAGGTGAAGATTTTGGTCAAAAACCTCTGAGCGAGACACGCGACGCGAATTGAGTTGGCGAGATTGAGCTAAACGGCTAGACCCTGACGGAGAATGGGCCGTTGTGGCTGGGCCTCGAGGCCTATTTCAACAGACCTAGAGCGGGGGAGGGGGGGCCTGCCCCTCGAAGACCAGAGATCAAGAGGGGGATGGGGACCCACCACATCGACATGTTGACGATAAAATGCGATAACACGGTCCACTTCGACGCCTTTGCAGGCAGTCCATTGCATTTCAAACGGCACGGCATTGCGAGCCGTCTGTCCATTGAGCCGGGTGTGCCTTGCAGTCCAATACATTTTGCTCATACTTCGCCTGGAAAATCTCGCAATGAGATCTGCCTCGCCGGCTACCGTTGGCGTTGTTTGCGTGTGCTTGTGATTTCGCAAAGATGTGCGTAACGGAAATTGCTAATAGCGATCCTCTTTCTCGCTGACGAAAGTCGAGCAGCCACCAGATAGGGGCTTGTGATCTGATAGAGGCATGTCGCACAGCAAAGTCTCACCACATCCTGGCCAACGATGTGCCTGCCACGCATTGATACGGGCTGCAAAAACCATTGTTGCCAAATACGCGGGTCTCTTGAAAAAGTGGGAGGGGCATACGAGATCTTTGTTGGGAAAACAGCGTCCCGTAAGCTCGGTGGTGGGGATGTATCACGGGAAGGAGCAGGACGGTATCATGAACGTGCCCCGAACGCATGCCTTTAGAGGCGGATCACCACTGGTGATGCAGCCCGGCTGAGGGCTGAAGCCAAGCCCCTCGCGAGCGATACTATGGACCGGGATCTGGAGGTAGGTGGCGAGCGCCTTGTAGCAGCTTTCCGAGGGCAGGCAGGCTGTCAGCGATGGGTTGCGAATTCACTGTCTCATTTGCATCGTCGCAATCACGAAGGCTTGTCTCGGGAACATGGAAAGTGACGTCCAACAGAGATTGGTCGAGCTGCGGGCACAAACGTTACCGTTTAGCTCGCCTGCCTAATCTCTAGCGCGCGATCAATCTGATATCGACGTCACGCGGGCCGTCTCAGCCAAGTGGCTGGAGGCACCTGCCGAAGGAGGGAGGGGCAGCGGCGGCCCGAATCAAGGTGTGCCCGCAGCGGCGGCCACAGCTCCAATGAGCTTTCTCCTGAAACGATGCCAGGACGCTTCATTTTTTCTTGCACGGCTGACATTCCCGCAATTACGCTGGCTGCCGGTAACATAAACAGCCGGACGCACGCTGTTTGCTGCCAGAGACTTCATCTTCCGGTTTTGCTCGTGCGCATCTGGCAGCCTCTGCGAACCACACTGGCCGTATGGACCTTGACTCTGATTCAACATTTGCAGATTGCATCGAAGGGCAATGGAAACGGATTTCGCAAGTTATAGACGCCATCTAACTCAATACCCAGGGTTCATGCTCACAAAACGCCTGTATTCTGAAATCATTGGTCATGGTCATGGTCGGACATGATGTGACCGGCCGGGTTTTGACCAGGCTTGCTCTTCAACGACTTCAACAAGCCCGATCGCTTTATGGCACACACTCCCGTAGAGTAGAGCTGAGACGAGACATGGCCTGGTCTGGATCTCCTTGGTCGTTTGTGTAGCCGACCGCTGAAGGTCCCCTTAGTGACCCCTCCCCCGCCCCGCCCGGCAAGAGACCTGGCTAGACAGCCAATCTGTAAGCTATCGCTGAATGCCAAACCCCTTCGACATTGAACTACGCTGGTCTCTGTGCTGGTTGTGAGAATTCAAGAAATCCTCCTTTTCGGTTTTGCATACAGGACCGCATAGGGGAATCATATGGACGAAAGGCACACAAAGACTTTTCAGAGCAAGTCTGCGGGTACAAAGACAGCATGTCTGAAGTTTGGGAAGATGGGGATCTGGCCAACAAGCCGTATTACGGCGACGGATGGCGATGTACAACAAGGGTGGGTTGGCCAGAATTGTGCAATGCATCTGGGCCGACGCTGGATAAGGCTAGCCGCTGGCATGCAGGAACCAGGCGAGAACGGCCCAACACACGAAGACTGGCACCGTTTGTCGTTCGTGCAGTTGTCAAATACCAGGGTTCATCAATGCATCAGACAAAACACAATAGTTGCATCCAGGCAGCCTGGCATCCTGTCAGGGCAATTCATGTGATCGAAGAGCGGCTGACTCCACCAACGGAGCTGGGATGTGATGCTGTCAACCTCCATACAGCACGCTAGTCATTGGGCTGCTCCTGACGTCATTTGCTGATCGCGTCCAAAAACCCAGGCACGCGGCCTTTCTTGCGGAATTTGCGTGCCCTCGTGCTTGGTCCTGTTCCTCTGCGAACAAACTCGCGTTGTGTGTCTTTCTTCGGCCTGCCCGGACTTAGCACCGCGACATGGGCCAAGTCCTTCGTGGGGCATCGGCCCTGAATGCAACAAGGAGGATCTCCCTTTCTCCTGCTCGCGGATTGGGGACTTGTCCAATCGGGTATCAATTCATTTCCTTCAGCTCAAGTAGGAGCTTGTCCGAGGATCATGGCAATGAAAAGCGCACATATAATCGAGGGACGACGCAAAGAAAGGCCGATGATCGGCCATGGCACCGGGAGAGTAGCAAGGCGCTGCCCAAGTCTACATCACCTGATCCGACAGGAGGAGATGCCACTAAAGGTTCGTCTCTACTGCGCATCATGTATCAAAGGCCGATTCAAGTCGGCCCCCAACTACCGTACAGCTCGGGCACGCTGAGCTGACCCCAGTGCGAACAGGACGTCTTCTCACAACGCCCACGCGGCTCCTCAAGCTCATCCTGCCAATACCGTTTCACCCCGAGCAGGAACATATCAACGCGGAAGCGCCGAAGAAGAGCAAATGGAAGCATGAAGCCGTCGAGCCCTTGGCATTACTCATACACCCTCAACAACCACTATCGTATCTCGAAAGACTCATACAAGCCGAAATACCCCCTCTCCAAGTAAAGGGCAGAGAGAAGCTGCCAGAAATTGTGTTCCGGGCCGAAGCAGACTACGGGGGACGGAACAAGGGTAAAGAGTCCGAGGATGCGGAAGAGTCCGACGTCTCCAACGTTGCTTCATACTCGGGTCTGGGGCACGAAGGTCCGAGCAAGGATGAGACACGGTGGGTGCGATGGAGCGGAAGCACCGAGATTGGTGATTTTATCAGAGATGCCGCCCGCGGTCGTGAATTCGCAGTCAGCATCGAGGGTCACGGCGAGGAGCTGCGCGTTGCGGTGCCGAGTTTCAAAGACCGGACGTACTACATGCGCTCCACGCTGCGACGGATGTCGCGAGAAATCGATCAAATGGCTCGCGTCAAGCGCGAGTGCGATCTTCTTGCTCACAAAGGCGCACATGCCCTGGCCAAGGGTGGATTCGCTGCTCTGGCCGGCTGGTGGGGATTTGTGTACTATGTCACTTTCCACACCGAAATGGGTTGGGATCTTGTCGAGCCGGTGACCTATCTGGCCGGACTGGCGACAATCATGGGCGGGTACCTGTGGTTCCTGTTCATCAGCCGAGATCTAAGCTACAAGGCTGCCATGAATATTACGGTATCGAGACGGCAAAATGCGCTGTACCAGGAGCGAGGCTTCGACCCGCAACGCTGGGAGCAAGTGGTGCACGACGCCAACGGACTGCGAAGGGAAATCAAGATCGCCGCGCAGGAATACGGGGTGGAGTGGGACGAGATGAAGGACCTTGGCGGCGAAGAGGTCAAGGAAGCACTGGAGGAGGAGAAGAACAGCAGGAAGAAGAAGCAGGCGGAGGACGAGGATGAGGATGACGACACAGACGAGGACGACGTGGAAAATGACAAGAAACGTGGGGGAAACAAGGACGAGGACAAGGCTCACGAACACGAGTCTGCGAGGGCCTCGAGTGCGAAGTGATATGCAGGTAACCCCGTCAAACGCAGCTGCTCAATAGAGACAACTGACTGTGGCCCTCGAGTGCCCAACTATTACCATGGCTTTTCCTCATTGCGCGATTTGGAGGCTTCTATTGATGATGCCGCTGTTCATGATGATGTCGACGATGTCAACGATGGTGACTGTCTCCAAAACGTGAATGGTGCTAACAATGTCAACGATATTAATACTATCGACAATGGTGTTAGTCGTGATTACGTTAACAACATGACGCGATAGCTGAGATTATCCGGTCACTGGGTGCGCGGCGCGAGCCTCGGGGCCTTGCGGTACCGCTGAAAACCCTCTTTGGAACTTGCACGGTCGCAGTAAGCGGAAAGTCTCCAACCTGATCAAACCTGCATCAGGCTCAAATTCGAAAACTCCAGGGCAGGAACTAGCCATCCGATCAACAGCGACGTGGGTGAACACCAGGTGACTTATTCTGTCGACCTTGTTCGATGGCATCGTTGCTCGCCGGCCGAGCAAAACGCAAGACCGAGCCTTTCTTACTACAGTTCCATTCTCAGCCCACTCCAACCCCACACTGGCAGGCAGTAGGCGCAATGGTGGATTTTGGCTGTCCAATGCTTGGAGCGGTGTTTGTCATGATGCCCCAAACAGCCCCATATCATTTAATCGGCTGGCGGGCCGAGGCTACGGCGGCGGCCGGGCATGGAAGGCGCGGCGATTCTTGGCTGGTGGCGGGGCAGCTCGAGACCTGTACCTTTTTGATAGCTTGCCCTTTTCCCCCTTACCTCTGCAATTCGGAGATCCGACGCTGGTAGGCAGGCGCGCGGGCAAGCCAGAATAGCAGGTCGTTGGGGGCTTGCACCTCCCCCCCCCCCTCCCCCC
>JAPFUF010001221.1:0-12744 GCA_030780645.1 Aschersonia sp. MBC 508 | reverse complement strand
CACGAACGTATCGCGGGACAAACGACCAAAAGGATGGGACTTTGGCAACGAGAATTATGGCTACAGTATTTCAATACTAATCAAAAAGGGAAAAATGATTTTTATGAATAAATTCCTTTATATATAAGAAGAAATAATATCTAAAGCTAAGGTATTAATTATATCTGAGTTAATTAGGGAGATGCGATACTGAGGTTCGAGAGTTCTTTCGGAACTACTTGGACTCACTTTGAGTCATATTGAACAAACCCTAGACATTGGACACACAAAGTCTGGGATGCCTTTCTTGAGAAACTATTTGGATCTGGTGTTGAATCGCGTGGTGCACGGGGCATGAGCGACTGCGAATCATTCTCGGGGAAGGACGATAGTGGTGCATCGACCGAGCCTTTCCTGGAATCCTTCCCGGGTAGCGGAAGCGGACGGCTTCACGCTCGAGGGGGAGAAACTTTACATTTCCGGGTTGGCCATGTAGCGCTTGAGGATGGCTGTGCCACATCAGCTCACGATGGCCGCTACGGCTGTGCTCGTGCCCGTTTCAACACGAAATGTCCCACTAGTCCTCGCGGCCATTCTGGTGTTCTCCTTGTATGGAACATTATCGATGGTCATTAACAACATCTGCTCATCATGTCTACATACTCGAGGGGGGTTCATTTGTCAACACCAGGGTCGAAGGCGCGAGGATGGAACCAGGGGGAACAGTGTGAAAAAATTTAAAGAGAAACCCCCGACTCTGATCTCGAATTTCGCAAAGCCGAGGCTTGTTCTGTGGGTTCTCACCACTTCACTCCCAGGAAGCTGAATTGCCGTTTCTCAGTCTTCCCCGAAGAATCTGCGCCTTCGAGGTAAATTCGTTCGTATCCCTTTATATCAACAAACAGGTATTTGTATTCGTAATCGGGTTGATTCCGCCGCTTGATCATATGCAGTTGTGCGATGCCGTTGCGCACAGGGCCATCGACCTTAGAGTTCGTCGAGTTAGCTTTTAGCCAATTAGGGAGGACATCGATTACGCATGGCGTACATGAAAATGCATAACTAGATGCCCGGTGTCGAGCTTGTCAGTATATTCTGAAGACCTAGAAGCATATCACGCTGTCCTCAGCAATGAAATTCCGCAAATGAAGCAGCTTTTGGTCTTCTTGAGAGCAAGTCCTTACGCTATAGGTCTCGCTCTTCGCCACTTGTTGGCAGTATCTTCGCCGTGGGCAGTAATTTTCTTTGACTCGCCTAGGGCTTCGATACACCGGGCGTCTTTCTTGATCCGGTCAACGGCTCGGTTGAAGATAGTGATTTTGCTATCTGGTGCAAAAACCTCCGTCCATAAGAAATATACAACGGCTCCCTATAAAAGTTTGAAGAATTGTGAGTTCTTGTATCTCTGCCATCCGGGCATATGCTTTTTCCCTCCCACTTTGGACTTGATTCGGGGCAAGGCCAAACTCACAGTCAGAGCGAGCCCGACCCAAACGAAGCCAAAGTTGAAAGTTTGCTGGACCGCTCGCGCGGTTTTCTCGCGTGTGGAGAGAACGCTCCAGGGTATGCCGCCGTCGTCGTTGAAGGGGGTGACGCTATTACGCTTGGAGCTTGCATTGTTTTGCGTTGCGAAGCAATGACTCTGGACTGTAGCGCATTGACTTTGATGCGTTACGCGCTGACGTTTAGTACCGACGCTTGAGTTCCGAAATCCAGCGCCTGGCCTTGAGACCGATGAGATTTGACGAATGATCGGCCGAAAAGAGTCCAAAGATGCGGCAGTCCTCATCTTGAACTCAGTATGCCATTATCGTGAGCTCAGTCTCGTCAGTTTGAGCCAACTATCCGTACATTGGAGAAGCTCTGCTGAGGTGCACATTGGCAGAAAGTTCGAGGTGGAGTCGAAGCGGCTAGCCGGATTCAGAGTAGTGCCACCTCGATATGCCACTTCACCACATTACCACAACGCCCGTGCCCCCTTGCAATCAAGTCTCCTGAGCGACATATCCCTATCCACGTCGCCGTTCCGCGCATCGTCTCTCAGCTCGCTGCTCTTGGCGGATTCGAACTCGCATTGGGGAAATTGTTGATCTGGAGCATTGCTTCGACCGCTATCGGACGTGTCGCCGTCAGAAGCTGTCATCAGCCCATCATGAGTGGACTCGCGACCAAGAACCAGTCTTTGAAGATCTTCGAAAAGCTGAAGTCAAAGCCAGCGAATAAGGTAATTGCCGGAAATCATCCCCATTCATTGTTCAGAGTTGATGATTTGTATCGCATCAGATATGCTTTGACTGCGGCCAGAAAAACCCCACGTGGACTTCGGTGCCCTTTGGAATATATCTCTGCTTGGACTGCTCCTCCAACCATAGAAATCTCGGCGTCCACATCTCCTTTGTGCGATCGACAAACCTAGACCGTACGTGACTACTCAAATATGGTTCTTCCAAAATCTTCGTCTAACATGCAGGCTGCAGAATGGCAATGGGATCAGCTACGCGTGATGAAGGTTGGTGGCAATGAGTCTGCTACCAAATTTTTCCAGCAAAACGGAGGCACTGCAGCATTGAATAGCAAAGATGCTAAAACGAAGTATCAATCTACTGCTGCAAGCAAATACAAAGACGAACTGAAGCGGCGGGCTGCGCGTGATGCTAAAGAGTTCGTCGGAACCCATCAAGGCCCGCTATTGGCGAAAACAAATACTGATCATGGTTCGCAGACACCCCGAAGAAGTTGTCGTCACTGATGGCGCCGATGATGGCGCCGCGACACCAGCTGGCGAACCAGAGGACGACTTCTTTTCTTCCTGGGATAAGCCCGCCATCAAACGTCCAACACCTCCGATTTCGCGTAACGGCACGCCTCCGGTTGTCGGCCGCACCCCCTCGCCATTCTTGAACGCTGGAAATGGCAAGGATATCACTCGATCGGCCTCACCATTGGCCAAGTCTGACTCGGCGAAGGAGACCAAACCGACCGCAAGCCGAATTACAACCTCTGCGGCGCTCCGCAAGACTACCACTACTGGTGGGCCGAAGAAGGCCAGCGTGTTGGGCGCAAAGAAGGTTCCCAAGCTCAGCGCGAAGAAAGTGACAAGCGAGGCAATTGACTTTGACGAAGCTGAGAAGAAAGCCAAGGAGGAGGCGGAGCGTGTAGCCAAGCTAGGATACGACCCAGACGCTGAAGACGAAAATGCCAAAGATGCGCCGGGAGCAGCCACCATCCTTTCGCCGACGCCAGTCAGCCCGCCTCGCGCCAGTTCAAGCTCTCACGTCAGGCAAAAGTCGAATGCCGAAGTTGAGCGGCTGGGAATGGGCATGGCCCGTCTCGGGTTTGGCCAAGTTGGTGGCACTAAGCCCGTCGCGCAAGCAGCTCCCAAGAAGAACGCGGGTGGTTTCGGATCCGTCGGGCCAGTAAAGGCTGTTCAGGGTAAGTTGTCGCAGCATCTGATCGCTGCATTACACTGACGCTGACTTTGCCGCAGATGAATCAGACAATTATGCGCGCTCCAAGTTTGGAAGCCAGAAGGGCATCTCGTCGGACGAGTATTTCGGCAAAGGTGCATTTGATCCAAATGCGCAAGCCGAAGCCAAAACCCGTCTACAAGGATTTGAAAGCGCCACGGCCATCTCATCCAACGCTTACTTTGGCCGGCCCGAGGATGAACCCGAGGAAGAATATGGCGACCTCGAGTCTGCTGCCAAAGACTTCGTTCGAAAGTTTGGCATCACGGCCAGTGACGACCTAGAGAATCTGACAAACGTGCTCGGCGAAGGCGCTACGCGCCTACAGGGCGCAATCCGATCTTACCTTGGCAGTTGAAAACGTATCGGCCTTTTTAAATTTATTTCTTCTCCTTTTAGAGCTAGTGAGTCTTGATTTCCTTGCTGGCATGGACGCTGTTGGGGCTTTTCGGGCTCCTTTTCCACGCTTGATCCGAGAAAGATGCTGTTAGCAATTTCCCTTTTATCTTTTGTTTTTATCATGCTGGCAGTCCTCAGGTCAGGGTACGATGAGCAGGACTGGCACTTGCGCGTCTGCGTGGGACGGGACGGACTGGGCCGGAAAAGTCGAGGTCGGGTTGGAGAAAGCATCATCGAATGAATAGAACAACCGCCCATCGCGGAGTTAAGCCAGTTGCTGTTTAATACATATATTCATTTTGGCTCCGATTCACAACGAGCAGTGCGTCAATTGCCGCCAATCGTCATCAGCCGGCTGATGTGGAACTACTGGGCACGGCAGGAGCACGATGGCCTGTGATGATACTGCTAAGCCCAGCAAAAGGGAATGTATAGGAGGGTTCGCCTTGGCTAAACTGTCGGGAGCGCGCGGCATGCACGAAGCTAGGGCGGGCCGCGAAGGGAAGCACCTGGATGGGAAACGGTATCTACCAGTGACACATATCTTTTTCATCTCGAGATCATATAAGCGTATCATCCGAAAATGCTTGTCATGCTACTGTACAATGTGGTGACCAGAGGAAATCTTAAAAAGAACAGAAAATGAAAGGAAAGGAAATGGACTAAGTCCGTTCACATCGAATACCGTCTTTCTCCCGTTTTAATGCCCTTCCTTTTATAGCTTCGCTATCATCTGGTTGCCCTTCTTGATCCAAGCTACAGCGTCATCTACAAATTCGTCGACAACCGCCTTGGCGGACTTTTGTTCATTGACCACAGCGGCGCACTTGCCCATCAGGTAAGGACGGAACTGGTCCAGAGGGTCATCGACATCGTCGTCGTCATCCTCGGCATCGTTCGAGGTACTCGCAGCGGTGTAGCCATCGACGCCGCTAACTTTTTCCGTGTCGCCGCTCATGTACTTTTCCAGATCAACCTCGTAGGGGATAGTACCCTTGGCAACGAGCTCCTTCATCTCTTGCTGACGATTGGTCTCCCAGTCGTCAATATAGGGGTTGTTGCGAACACGCATCGGGCGACCAGTGAAGATGATGGTGCGAACGTTATCGTCGTGGCCGGCCGTGCGGACAGCGTCCTTGTGAGCCTTGGGAGCACCGGCCTCGTCGGTGAGGATGAAGCGCGTGCCTACCCAAACGCCGCTGGCACCCATCATAAGGGCCGAAGCCAGAAGCTGCCCATTGTGAATGCCACCGGCGGCAACAACCTGGACGGGTCCGCCGGAAACGGGTGATTTGTGGCCCTTGACGGCCTCGACAACGGCAGGGATCAACACAGTGGTGGGGATGTCACCGGTGTGACCACCCCCTTCACCGCCCTGAGCACAAATAATGTCGACGCCGAGCTCGAGACATTTCTTGACGTGCTTCACATGGCCAATCATGTTCATATACAGAATACCAGCCTTTTGGAGTTTCTCGACGACGTGTTTGGGGGGCACACCCACGGCCGATACGAATAGTTTGGCGCCGGATTCGATGACAATGTCGACAAGCTCGTCGAGTTTGCCCTTTGTGTAGTCGTAACTAGATTTCGCAACGGCCACACTGATCAGCGCAAGATCCAATAATGATGGCAGTTACGAGGATGCCGAAGACAAGCATGTGACTGGGGGGAACATTCGATGAAAAGGAACAGATCTCTTTTCGTCAAAAATTAGGGCACGTACTTTGTCTTGCGGGCATTGCCGCCGACCTGGGGAAGAAGCAAATCGACACCGAAGGGAGCTTTCTGATCGGCCAAGTGTTCCTTAAGTTCGGAGATTTGCTCGCGGAGCATGTCGGGTGTGTAACCGACACCGCCGATAACTCCCAGACCACCGGCGTTGGTCACCGCGGCGGCCAGCTTGGGACCGGCAGCCACGTTCATACCAGCCAGCATTATGGGATGCTGGATCTTGAAAAGATCCGTGATGGGGGTGCGAATTTTCTCTGCGACCTGGTCAGTGATGTCTTGCCCTCGACGCAGCGTTTGATACGAAGCGACTGTCCATCGCGGCACCTACGAGGAGAGGCCATTGTGTTGAGGCGATGATTTGGTTTCTGATGATATAGGAAGAAGAAAAAAGTCGAGACACTTCTCTGTAGAGAAACGGAAGACGAGGAAAAAGACGATACAAATACGCTATTGGCCGTCCTCACATGAGAAAACCGTTGACGCTACCAAGGGACCTGATGCCGACGAGCGGCGCAGTGCTCGGCAGAGGGGGCCGTTCGCCTGCGCGCTGGACATTGCCGAGGCTCGACGGTAAAGGGAGACACGCTAGGGTCGTCTTGGGCTTAGTGGCCCTGTACCGACTGCTGTCAATGCTGGGGCCGGAAGCCGAGGAATTGGTGTCGAGTTTAGGAAGTCAGGACAGGGGGGGAAAAAATAATAATAGTCGTGACATAGGGGCACTTGGCGGATTATGTGGTTCACCCGACGGACGGGCGGGGTGGGCGAACACGGTGGCTTGTTTACGAATGATGGAATTCAAGATTCGTAGTTGGACGATTACTGATGCATCGTGGTGCCTGTCAAGGCACGAGGCTACTGCTTTCGAGTCAATGGTCTTCACAAGGACCGACGGTCGTTGAGCACTGAGAGCCCGCGCTTTCAGCAAGGTTGCACACACCTTACGACTCGTCGCTGCCGCATCCTAGTATTGTTCAATGTTCTAATTGGGGCCATTGCACGGAAGTTGAGGCATTGCAAGGGTTCTCCGTCAGCTCCCCTGCTCGGCCGAGTCGACGAGCTTATCGGGCAGATATCGCTCGATTCGTCTCGTCTCGACCGAGTTTAAGAGCTAATTATTGGCGGCTCATACCGAAGCTCTCTCATGTGCTACAACATGAACCCTAAAGGCTACCCGTGGAGGGTGGATTTCAGTGCGACACCGCCTGCATCGCGACACGCGAACGGAGCCGGCATTTCCTTGAGCCGCGCGAAATCCGCGCCAACCCTGTCGACGTCTAGTGATGTCGGTCGACCGTAAATGCGCTCTACGTGAGAACCTCGTGACACTCCAGACTCCTCGCGAAACAATTCAAATGTCCGGTAGCTAGTAGTCACCTGACATCGCGGTTGTGCTGGCTCCTTCCTTTTCTTCGCAAAGCTCATGGCAAATTTGTGGCTGCGGCAGGCGCGCTTTGGGCCCCCGGCCCGCCTTCCTAAAAAACGACTCATTCTTTCACCGGCAGCTTCGACGCAGCATTCGTCAGACTCGGCGGCACGCATATCTTCCACATGCGTCCAACGCCGCTTCGCCGGATGTGCGTGCCGTGGCCGCAAAGCCTTCCAAACGGCCTACATTGCCCTGGGTAGTAATCTCGGGGACAGGGTGGCCGAAATTGAGAAGGCGTGCAACGAGATGGATCGGCGCGGGATTCGCGTCAAAAGAACCAGTAGCTTATGGGAGACCGAGCCTATGTACATTCGTGACCAAGGTCGCTTCGTCAATGGAGCGTGCGAGGTAAGCCCTGCAACTGCCTGGCCCGTCACAAAATGATCCCCTTCCACCTTAACAGGTTTGGGATAACAGGATTGATCGTGCTACCTAGGTAGAAACTGATCTGGCACCGCTGGAGTTGCTGGATCAGCTTCAGTCCATCGAAAAGGATATGGGCCGGACCAAAATTATTGACAAGGGACCGCGCAATATCGACCTCGACGTCCTTCTATACGGTGATGAGACTGTGAATCATGACCGGCTCACAATACCGCACATCGGTATACCTGAACGGTCTTTTGTCCTTCTCCCGCTTTCGGAGTAGGTGTGGTCAACGTGATTCTGGCAGAAGAGAGAGGAAAGGATATCTTTTACTGACCCATAGATCTCATCAGACTAGTGCCTTCCAAGCCTCTAGACCCTCGAAAGCCATGGAAACTGATTCAGGATTACGCCAATTCACTCCCTAAGGATGAAAATATCTCATCAATGACTCCCCTTGGGACATCGGCGAGAACTTTGACGCCGCTTGCGCCCGACAGGCAAACGCAAATAATGGCCATTCTCAACTTGACACCGGATTCATTTTCGGATGGCGGAAGGAATAATTTGGACAACCTGCGTGACACTGTTCTGCATTATATTCAGAACGGAGCTACCATTATCGATGTCGGTGGTCAGTCAACCGCCCCTGGTCAAACCGAAGTCTCTCCAGAGGAAGAAGCCTCGCGTGTTCTCCCGGCCATTGAGATTATTCGATCTATGCCGGAGGCGCGCGGTATCGCTGTGAGCGTGGATACATATAGGTCGGTCGTCGCGGAGATGGCAATTGGTCGCGGAGCCGATATAGTCAATGACGTCTCAGCGGGCTTACTTGATGAAAAGATGTTATCGACGGTCGCGCGTCTTGGGAAGACAATCTGTCTCACGCACATGCGCGGAACGCCCCAAACTATGATGGATCTCACTGCCTACAGAGACGGACTGATACCGACAATTGCATCGGAATTGGGGAAACGCGTTGCAGCTGCGGAGGAAGCTGGCATCCGTCGTTGGCGCATTATTCTCGATCCAGGAATCGGCTTTGCCAAAACTACAGCACAAAATCTGGAGCTGCTGAGACAACTGCCTGAACTCAGGAATTGGACAGGCTTGACTGCTTTCCCGTGGCTCGTGGGCCCGAGCCGCAAGAAGTTTATCGGTCAAGTGACTGGAGCAAAGTCGCCGTCTGAAAGAATTTGGGGCACAGCAGTCACGGTCGCAGCGGCCGTGCAAGGGGGAGCCGATGTGGTTCGCGTACATGATGCAGCCGAGATGATCAAAGTGACGACTATGGCCGACGCAATCTGGAGATGTTTCTGAGCGCGTTTGCTTGCGATCAGAAGACTGCTGTAAATGCCAACACTGTAGGGAACATTCCCGGTTAGGTGCCCACGGAATGCCAGGGACCCTACATCAAAGCAACAAGGACCGGGGTTCGGGACTGAAAGTCCCCCAAAGTATAGCGACATGCGCAGACATGATGCTTGATCGGAAAGACCGTGCTCCAATCCTCTTCGTCGGCTCCCAAAAGGCTTTTCCGAGAGCAGATTCCAAGTTTCGTCCTGTCGTGCCGGACGACCATCGCTGCTGGTGACTGCTCGTCTTCATTGGAACCGGAAATCTCTGGGAGGGTCGGGTGATGCATTCTCTGCTCACCGATTGCTGCAGGACGTTTCTACTTCTGCCCCTCTGCTCACGCACCAATCTTCTTCATCACCAGCCATTCGCGCCACAACATGGCAGCCCAATGGAAGGTGAGGATAAACCTACGTCACTGCTACGACCATTGAGCAGCTAGGACTCACATTTTGACTGCATGTAGTCTGCACGAAAGCTCACCGATGCAGACCTACATGCAGGATGCTTTTTCGCTTCATTTGACGTGTCATCTGCGCGTCGGGAATTTCCTTCATCTCTCACACCTGATCCACATCGGTGAGCAGGCTGGAGCCAATACAATCTGCCGTAAGATAGCTTTCCTCATGGCAGATGATCACATGAAAAGATAGGCGTTGACTGGCGCATGTCCAGACTCCTGCTTTCCGAGGCCACTCCATCTCTCAAAGCCGCCGATCTTGTGAATCAATCGTTGCCACAAATTCAGCTGAGACAACAATGACAAGCGTGACGGACAACTGTAGCTCTCGAACCGTTGTATGACGTCGAGACGTGCTGCAGGATTGTGAAGTACTGACAGTACGGAGTACATACAGGTATCTTGAACAGGGGACATGGAGCGCGTCGTTTCCTGCTGACCACCTACCGGATGCACAATGACCACTCGATACGCGATTGACGCTCGACTTCTCACCCGATCATCCCTTTCGTTTTGCTGCTGCGTCAACAGGGTGGACACCCAGCAATTGGTGACTGACGCTACTCCGCACATACCTTTTGGGCCTTTCGGACTCCAGCCTGGCTTTGGGCCGTATCCGGACTTTATGGCAGAGGTCGCTGATAAAACGATGATGCCAAGTTGACGACCGAACAAGGTGAAGCTTAGGACCGTTGCTTTTTTTCCCCCTCTCCCATCGGCTCCGGGCCGGCGTTGACGGGTGTTATGCAGTGAGACTCAAGATGATGCGTTATCCCTATCAAGCTTGCCCGGTAGGGCTGAGACCTTGAATTTGTGTTTCCTCGACGGGCCGGACGAACAAACAATTCGACAGAGTCCCGTGCGAGGTGATGATCTACTTTACTATTGAGCTGAAGGCTTTGAGCGTGGGACAAGATCGTGTTTGCGGGAGGGTGAGAACTCCGCAGAATGGGGCCGTTGCGTCACCTATGCACACGGCGAGCAGTCGTCTCCGGGCTTTGTGCTTTTTGCCTTGTCAAGCTAGGGCCTCTCAATCTCGGTCTTGTTTGGGACCAGGGTGCAGAAATTAGGGCGAAGAACGGCTGCCAATAGCAATTATCGACGACGACACGCCCCGGGAACCCGTATGACTGAAGGGGCGGCGTGCAAGATGCCAGCCGTGCACGCACTCTCACACGGGTTCTGATGCATTGAGCTTCGCGAACAAACAGGAAATTCTGTCTGCCGGCCTGCCTAGTCACACACCTGCCTACTTGCGTGTAAGTAAGCAGCCTGCTTGGGATCATGCTTTGACTTCAATAGCGGTTCTAAAGAAGGTGTGGAAAGCGGTGGCCGGGCCCGAGAGCCCCCTTGTTCAAAACGCGAGGACCAGTCGTCATGGGACGTGCCGCGTCGCCGCGCACTAGCATGAACTCGGGCAGCCGCCCGTCCACCTTCGATAGCCTCGCCATGGTCCTCCGGGAATTGAGGCCGAATCACGCCAGTTATTGTTATTTGAGATAACACGCGCCTAAGAGAGAGTCAGACCTTGTCTTTGATACAATTTTGAGTCGATTGCTGGGTGGAACCAAAAGTTTTCGCCTCCTCTGCGCGTATTCCAAGGAGAAATCATGTCTCCCTGGGGCGATCGCCCAGGCTCGGCCCAGATTGTCTCTCGCCATTTGCATCAAAGACAGTCTCTCTGGGTGCGGTATCTGTGTCTCTCATGTCTTCCCCACTCACTCGAAAGGGCCCCTTTCAACCTGTTGGACTTGTCCGGAGAAAAATTCCGTGGTGTCCTGCAGTTCCATCCCGCGCAAGCCACCTTTACAATAATGTGTGTGTGTCATATGGATCGTCTATGCAGCGCGCATCGAGTTCGTTCCAGGACAAACCATCGCGCTGACCGTGGGCAACCTAGCGCCCGGTCAAAAAGCAGCTCAGAGACATTGCGCATTTCCCGCTTGGCAGACGCGGTGTTGCAGCTCGGCCGGCCTACCACCTCGTCTCGATGGAGCCGTCTCCGTCGGCAAGCATGGGATGAACTGGCATGACAGCCGTCAGTTGGCTGGGCTAATGCACACTGCCGCAGGACTGAGCGGCATACGTCAATCCGCACTTCGTTGTGGCTCGCCACGACAACATGCTGAAGAAGAGCGCCGGCACATGAATCAGTCAGTAAGTCCCCTTGGAAGGCGGCCCCCCTTCCCCTCCCTCCAACCCGCCCCTGGCTGCTGCTTGGTGCCTCGTCCCATGCCAGTTGAACGCATGTCCCGATCTTCAAAGAACACGCCACCCCTTCCACACTGCCTGGGAAAGTGCCAATGGGTTTTATTGTTGGCGGCCTGACAGGTCCCAGGGTTCGTCGTCTCGCACATGCACGCCCGACGCCACGTACATGCGCCTGTACGCCGGTGCGACGAAGAGTACCCCAGATAAGGTTATAACCTCCGCAGACCCTTCTCCGAGCAGAGCCTTCGCCGTGGTCGGCCGAGTTCCAGCACTGACAGGCGCCGTTGGCCGCTCGTATCCTTGTTTAGCTGCGGAGTAGAGCCTCGCTAGCTTCGATAATGCTGGCACCCTCCCTTCACGAGCTTTATTGCCTTTTCTCGGTTACTCGCCTATTTAATTGGACCAGCTGCATGCCTGCCTGGTCTAGAGTGCCTGAATTGTGCCTGGGATCCACCGCGTCTTCATCTCGTCTCTTGTCCCGTCAACCACCTTCCCGAGATGTCTGCGACGGGGAGGCATGTGTTCTCGTCTCGAATGTAATCTGCACAGAAAGCGAGACAAGTCACCGCAGCGACCGTCAACCTGCCGGCAAGGAAGAGAGGAGATGGGGAGAATGTGAGAGGGAAAAGGAAAAAAAAAGGGGTCTCAGATGTCGAAGCAAACGAGCATTGACAGGCGCAACCAATACGAACGATGGTTACTACTGGCTGCTGCTGCTGCTGCTGCTGCTGCTGCTGCGACCGCCGCTGTTGCCAGGTCCGATGGGGGCCGAGGAATTTTCGTTCTCGAAATTGGCCGACCCTCCTCTACGATTCGGACGAATGCCACATTTCTGTGCTCCGCCAGAGAGAATGACGGGAAGACTTACGTAGTGCTTATCAATGAAGTCTACAAAAGGAAGAGAAGGATCAAATGAGTGATCGCGATTGCCAGCGCCCACCCTATCAGAGAGATTCATGGAGGTCTCTTGCCTGAGGCTGCAGGTAGGCTCCGCTCTCCTGCATCCCCATTTCTCTCGGCTGCCCTACCTCGCTTGCGTTTTTTCTCTTTGCGACCCCAAGCGTTGGCCGTCCCCTGATTTTTCTTTTTCATGTTCAAATCTGCCGCGGCTCCTCTGCCGCCGCTGATTGGAGAAGAGGATGGGCTCAGGTCCAGACCCATAACGGCAGGTGCGAAGAAACACGAACAGGCGCGATATGTAGGTCTGGTGGGTATCATGGACGCCATTGACGACGAGGAGCCCTGAAACATGGACCAAGGTTCTAGGTAGTTGGTCGTGCGCGATCTCGAACACTATGTATGCTCAACATACATGCTGTAGATGCACAGCATGTATGTTGAGCATA